>AJFK01000065.1:0-155792 GCA_000467715.1 Hysterium pulicare CBS 123377
ACAATCAAGCTAATATGCTCGTATAAAATCCGCGCCTTAGACATCCCCACCGTCAGCCGTCGTAAGAGAAAGCCTCCTACTACCATAGAAGAAGATGCAGCTTTTATCGCTTCCAAAGTCTCGAAACTTGCCGACGACAGCAAGAACGTAGTTCTTCTTTCGCACTCCTACAGCAGCATTCCTACAACCAAGAGCTCAAAGAGCTTAAGTAAGGAGGAACGCAAGAAAGCCGGGAAAAAAGGAGGAATCGTAAGGTTGGCGTACATGTCAGCTCTTGTGCCGCCTATCAGGGGTTCTTGTGCGAGCTTAATAAAAGATGCGCCCAAGTTAGGTTATATCAGCGCTGACGAGGTGATTATTTACCTCGCTCTTTCATTTAGTCAGACATAGGTATCTTCAGGCTTAGATACTTCTCAACCTCGCCCCTTTAGAATCTTTCGAAGAAAGCGGCTAAAGCTTAATAAGTACTAACTTTCTAACCATAGGAAGGTTATATATCCCACGAGCCCATTAAAAAGTGCAAAGTATAACTTCTCTGATCTCCCTGAGGCCAAAGGTCAGGCATGGGCAAGAAAGTTTCCGCAACATTTAGCTATCAGCTTTGCTGGCGAGCTTTCTCATCCTGGGTACAAGTACAGTTCTATATCGTACCTCTTCTGCAAAGTAGACTGAACCATTCCGCCTGCGGTGCAACGAGAAATGATTGATTATATATCCAAGGAGAAGGGTGAAGATGTAAATGTGCACACTATTAATCAAGGTTATTGTTCGAATGCGAGCGCTCCAAAGAAGGTTGCTATTTTCATTCTGGATATTGCTTAAGGGAGGCCCCAAGCCAAGAACTAGGTGGAGCCCTCCTAGGGATCTTGATGAGGTTGAATAGACGGTATGACGGGGTTGGCCTCAGATTCTTGTATTCCTTGCGAATAGATCTGATGTCTTCATAGATACGTTGAGTATCAGAAGTTGATTGGTTATTGGGCGCCTAGTCTGCGGTTTGGAAGGCGGACATCTTACAATTCCTTATTTCATACAAGTAATGTAGGATTTTATTAGTAGAAAAGATAGCCCCACTTCTCTGCGAATGGCTTCTCCATTCTCCAAGCTCGTGGATCCTAGGAAGCACACCCAGGTGCCAAAATAAAGCTAAGCATAGTGGAAAGATCACCCACAAACTCTTCATTGTCTATAATAGCGCTCATAGCAATAGCGTTATCACGCATCTTCAGAAACGGAAACTGGTCTATCCACTCCGCATGCACTATAAGAAGCTGAATTAGTGTTGGATGCAGTGGCAGTGGGATATTGAATGATGCAGGGGTAGATTTCGCTGGAACGCAGGTACTACATGTGAGGCCTAACATTCTGCCGTTAATATATAGAGCGGCGTAGACAGACAGAGAGATAGGTGACTAAGTGGGGCACAAGATTGGAACTGCGAAAGAAGGAGAGCCTGGATCTGATGTAGTGATGGTAGAAGATGACAAAGTGGTTATAGTTCTGTGGGCCTCACAAGAAGTTTGGGATGGCGGAAAGCCGATTTGGCTAGTGCTGTGATGCGTAAGGGAAGCCGCAAAGCTATCAAGGAGGGTGGCTGATGCAAGTATACAAGATCGAGTCTCTACGTTGGACCCGTTCGTTGTTTCGTTTTTTGCGTCTCGTAGCCGTTTCCCTGTGGTTGTATCAGCCACCCACGGTAACTTTGAAGAGTAATGCTTTCATGGGAGGGAAGAGTTTAGTCCCAACAACGGTAAGTTCATTGAGGACTAAAGTCGTAGTAGATTCTTCTCGGTGCAACCTACGTCTAGCTCTTTGTGCCAATCTATCCTGGATCTTCTTCCGTTCACGAGCATCTTGGACTCTGTGCCAATCGTCATCGCTCCGATTCATCTCTTGACTGGTTATTGCTCGCATTTCCGTTCGAACTTTTTACAACGATGTCTGAAAGCTATTGCTTGAGGTAAAGCTATAGATGGAAGAGTTGAGTGATCTCGTCGAAGTCGTGCTTACAAATTGGCAATTACTTCAGATCCTTTAACAAGCGCGCTAGAACAAAATTGGAAGAGCGCCTTTTCACCACCACCGGTCAGCTTCGATGTAGCCAATGCCTTTTGACCTTACTGTGTTAATAGCTTCATAAGGCCAATGATTTTTATTTATGGCATGATCTACATCTATCATCCGATCTAGATATGTATTGAAGGTCCGGCAAAAAAAACTTGCAGCTCCACAAGTCGCCGTATTCGGCTACTTATATTCCCTGTAATTGCTAAGATGTTAGACTTGTTCCACACATAAGCTTTCCTTTTCGCCTGCCTCCATACCAAAGTATCCGTATAGGTCTGTGTAGAGATGATGCTGAGTACAATTTCCAGCTATTAATGCCGGGGTGAGTCCATCCACCGGATAGAGCGCCGCAACATG
The DNA here is from genome assembly GCA_000467715.1 of Hysterium pulicare CBS 123377. Lineage (NCBI taxonomy): Eukaryota > Fungi > Ascomycota > Dothideomycetes > Hysteriales > Hysteriaceae > Hysterium > Hysterium pulicare. Next base: position 2,425 of record AJFK01000065.1, read on the forward strand.
TCCTTCGTAGCTTGCGTAGCATGACTGTAATAGCAACTGCCTTTCGTACAAGAGCAATTTCATCTTCTGTCTAGAAAAGTCCCTTCTCTGAATTTGATAATGGCGTAATAATTTTTAGGCTTTATAGCGTAGACATAGTAGTCTGGGACGACTCAAAGGGTGCGGCTAGAATAGACTTTTGAGTAGGTAGCTCAAGGGGAAAGGAGTATTTACAAACCTGTAGATAACAATTAGTCTCAGCTTCTTACAAGAAGTTGAGGGCTTTTACGTAGAATCCAAAAAAAACCTTTCCCCCCTCCACATTCGTCCTGACGGGCAAAGACGTCAGCCTCTTCCATTTCTTCAGATGGACAATGAATCAAGTAATCGTTGAATTAGGTAGAGTGAGGGATGGACCCTTCACATTCGTCCCGATGGGCAAAGACTTCAGCCTCTCCTATTTCTCTTCCATAGATAGGACAATGGACTAGTCCATGCTCCTCAAGACCCATGTCCATTCGCGGTTCACTTGAGGGATTTTGCGGACGAGAACTAAATTTAGAGATGGTAGTATCTTCGGCGAGACTTTGGTTTTTGTAATGGATTTGGGTTTCGCAATAGGGCTTAGGGAGGGAAGATGCCGTGTGTGGGTCTTGCTTGCTTTCTATTTTCTTTGTGAGCGGATAAAGACTGCAGCAACTTAGGCCGTGGAAGTTTTCCCCATTCGATATTCCTTTGTATAGCATAAACTTCAAGTGTTGTCTAGTTAAACTCTGAGAAGTCGAGGTCGTCATCGGGTTGCACTATCATGGCAAAGGTTTTCGAGAAGAGCGTTTATAAGTTCGACAGATTGAGTTTACCAACTTATCTCTTTTCTTCTGATTTATGTTGCGAATATCTCCTCGTGGCGTACTAGCACAGTTGGTATCATAATTTGTTGGAGTCTGGGCTGCGCATCAACCCTCGTGATGACTCTCCTTGCTGCCCGCATACACTGTTTGACCTTGGTAATGTGGTCCTTCAGGAGTATCCAGCCCTCAGCGGACATGAAGATTGTGGTGCGCATAACCTTCTATTGTGGTTGCAGGAAAAATGAACCTCGAATCTAACTAAGTAATCACACCCATTATGTTAGCCAATGCCTCATCAGAATAGAGAATTGATCAGATGTTCATAGTCTACTAGCCATTTTCCACTTGATCAGAATTGAGATAGAGCGGTCTTCAACGTCGCTGTTCTTCTTGGCCTTGCACATGCTTCAGCAAGGCCATCGGTAATGTAACTTCGAGCCTCGGTGTCATGAATTTCTTGCCTAGGCAACGGCCTTTAATATACATAGTGACTTATTACTCCGCCGTTGTATAGGATACTAGTAAGGGTCAAGATGCGAAACAGGGTTGAAATCCGGGGAAGACAGGGATGCGTCCAGGGGTTTCGAACGGGAGCTAAACAGTCCCACTCCAAGCCCGCCTCACATGAATTGGAATTGGACTCTGTTTGGGATATTCTGGAGTTTTTTGTTGTATTTTTGGCCGAAGCCGTGGTAAAAGCGTAACCGTAGTACGAGCGGATGACCTTCATGGAAAGGGATTGATGCGGGGAATTGAGGGGAAAGCATCGGATGATGCGTTAGGTTGCGGCGGTAATGCATTGATTTGGAGATAGAAAGACGAGAACGTAGAGGGCGCTAGGTAGGCTAGAATCGTGAGGAAGTGAGTTTCGTTGAATATAAAATCCCTTGACGTGCCTCTCTTCACCTCGATTGTTCAACATCAGCTTCAGCCTGCTAAGTATTCCACCTCTTTCCAATCGAGCTTTTGATAATCCCAGCCCTTATATCAATATGCGTTTCTCAATCGTCGCTTTGTTGGCTGCTGCTGCAGCAACCACAGTTGCTATCGACATCTCTGGTGCGCCAGCATGCGCTGTATGTTACCATCGGACCTATCCACTTTACGCAGTTACCAATACCTTCAACGCATGCGCTAATCTTTCTAACAGCAATCCTGCATTAATGCGAATGCCAACCAAAGCTCCTGCGACCCCAACGCCACTGACGCCACTTGCTTCTGTGCCGACACCAACTTCTACAATCTGGTTGCCAGCTGCGTTGCGTCAACATGCAGCACCGCTGATACTCTCGGTACGTCCGCGGGTTTACGTTTTCCTTCGCAGCATGGAAGCTTGATGTTAATATGGTGCAACACGGATATGCAACTGCTGCTAACATTTTCCGTTTGCAAAGCTACACTCACGTGGTACGATGCGACTTGCTAGGTAAACGAACTTTGGTGTTCTCTTGGCGTGGATGAAGACGAAGAGATGGCGAAGGATTGGAGGAAGTGGTATGGAAATCATAAGATGACAGAGACATGACGAGAAAGTTGAGGTAAAACGGAAATAAAACAATACAAGTATATTCCTCCATGACGGTAGGCCACAAATACATGATGCCCATCTTCAATCTCTTAAAGTGATTCATATTTTTCCAGTCATACCGAGCCGACAAGTGGCTGGTATTCTAGAGTATCAGAAATCTTGCAAGTGCGCTACTCATAGCTGCGATAGGACTGGGGCGACAAAGAAAGTCGATATTGGATCGGCGGGAGCGAAGAATATGCGGAAGGGTATGCGATCTAGATGTGAAGAGCTAATTCCGCATGATATTGAGTAAAGTGATAATGGAGACGTGGAGCTCCTATACGACTTTTCCATAGCACAAGATCCAGGTTAATACGTTGCCAACTTGGCGTGAAGAGCTAATGCAGAACACTAAGGACATGTATGACTTCAAATCCATGTCGAAGAAAGAGATCAACGCTAGATGTATTCAAATCATCAAGAAGGTCGTCGCTATGGAACCTAATTTGGTACAGGAACGGCGCTGGATCGAGATGAATTGTCGGAAGTTGAGCGGCGGCATTATTTGATCTGCAGCTTTCACCGATTCCGATGAATTGATATGCTGCGGACTCTGACATTGAATTTGAATCCGTTACGAAAACATCGTAATACTATTGGTGCAAAGTGTGATCTGTGTTCTGTGAGAAGTACCCAAGTTCGTCTCGCATCGCTGAAGCAAGATCTGGATGATATTGCAGGCTTTTGGAGAAGCTTATGTAACAAACAGCCAACAAGCAGCTACCTGGGTAAGTAGATATGCCGTTGATTGATCGGGTCGAATCATGCTATCGCGATGCTTTGATCGGTTTAGTGTGAGAGGAATACCGCCAGGACGAGGATCAGATCGAAGAGAGTGCAAGACTGTTGTCAGGCTGATCAGTCCTGCAGAGCAGAAGCTCGATGTCCTTACCTTTTAGGAAAACATGAAGAGCGGTGACAATGAGCGGAAGCTGTCCCGACCCCTCGTCTCGCGTCGCGATGGTGTGATAGGAATATTTGGAAAATCAGTGTCTGCCCCGCCAGCATGTGGGACAAAAAAGGGGCATTCTCGGATGCGGTCGGATTTCTTGGTGGATAGAAAATGGGTCATGTCATGGTCAGATGATGGTCTTACCACCAGAGGCGGCATATTGCATGGCATTTCCTGTTTGGATGGCAGGACAAGACCTCTGAGCGACCACCTACGTATCTGGGGGCATACTGTACTCAGACTTCTTCCGCCCCGCGCTTTCCATCTTTGACGATCAAAGGTTGGAGGATGATGTGGGTGAGGGATAGAGCGGGGCCCCAGTCTGATGTAGCGATCTACATGAATGGACTCCAGATGAAACCGGCCGCGATGGAGGTTCGATAAGCATTCTACTGCATGAAGGATGCGGTTGCCCACTGCTGCTCTCGCCTGGCTCTGGAATGTGATGCATGGCGAGGTCTCGCAGCGTGAAGTCGATGGAGTTGAGGACATTGGAGCCCTTCGCCGTCTTCTGCGCATGATAAGTACCGGCGGCAACAGCGATGCGAAGCGTCTTCGGGAAGAGCAATGGCATATCATCGACCCAGGTGAGACAGGACCACGAATTATATCATCTGTGCTGACTCGAGTGTGGCTTCGGCACTAGCATTGATAGAGAGCATTGCGCTGTACCTTGCAGTTCCCCAAATACTGGGCTCCGGCTTCCTGCAAGCGGCAAGTCGTTCAGTGATAGAGGTCGCCCATACGATTCAGAACAGGGTTGCTGCGACAAGTGCTTGAGTCGAATCTTGAGTCAAATCTCTATGCGGGTCTTGCTCCGAGTTGTCCCGACCCACGTGCAAAAGTCGCAGGACCTGCTAGCACCGCAAATCTCAGTGACAACTCAAGTACCGAGTACATGCGCCGAACAATCGCCTCGGGACGTCGTCAACTGGATCGGAGATTTGTGAGCACCAGGCAAAGCTTTTCCCACCGGCTCTCCAGTATGTAGTGGCGGCGATGATCTTTAATGATCCTGCCCGAGATGCAGGCACGTGTCAATACTCGCTGGAAGAAATCATCATCCCGGGTGAGACGAATCTCTGATTACGATCTGAAAGCACATGCTGTAGAATCTCTCTGCAATATTGCCGTCTATTTTGAGCTCGGGGCTCTCGGCACGCATTCCCGCCATGGAAGCAGAAGAACCCCACAGATCCCATGTGATGCCCTCTGGTGTTTGACGAGTCGCAAGTGGAGTAGCGCCTGGAAACAGCAGCGGCTGGGGCTCCGGCGCAGGGGAGATGGGCCAAGCGGTAACTCTGATGAAAGAGAGAGTAGGATTTTGCCTGAGTTCGGAACTGCGATTCCTATCGGATCGTCCTCTGCGTGGCCCTACACCGACACTTACGGCTTTGCTTCACCTCTCCTCTGACCACATCTCCTGCAACCCACTGCCCACCACAACTGGACGTGCACTAGGTCAAGAGTCCACGCGAGCTAACACATCGTTCTTTCATCGGGCATCTTGATCGTGTACCCTAAGACGGGGATGCTGGGGTATGTCATTACCCCAGCATCCCCAAGGCCTCCAGATTGTCAACAGTCCTTTTTTCAGCCCCAAGGGGAACCCCCACAGAATTGCTCCCGTAAAGCCATCATGCGGTGGACCACAACTCAGGACGCAGCCACAGGATAAATAGACCCAGCAGGCTGGGAACGAGATTGATTGGGCCTCTGTTACGAGTCTCGTCATCCACCATCTGGATCGCACATGTCAGATTATGGGGACTCTCTCCTACGCCCGGGTCTGCGAATAAAGGAGGTGGTGATCGACAGGCGCATCCCACACACGTCCCGTAGACGAATTTCGCATGCCTCCATGGCGGTGGGCTCGCGGGGGACGCACTCCTCAGCCATGTCTGGGGTTGCAGAGCGCCTGTAGGAGCGCTGCACTCGAGTTGGTCCATCCTTGCTGGCAGTTGATTGCTTTGCTGCTGCTACCTATGCTATCGCGCCCTCTCAGTCATCGTGTCACCGTACATACGTCTCACCTCTCTTGGCCAATGGAGCCTGCTGAAACCGAGCGCGCACACCCGCAGCGACGCGATGATTGTGAAAGTGGGAAGACTGCGGAGGTATAACAACTCCCACGCGTCCCCCAACTTTGCAAGCTCAAAGCGTCCAAACACTCCTGACCCCGGATTTGCATCGTTACTGCCCTGCGACTTGCCCTTGCCCACTCCGCTCCCTCCTTGCCTTAAGTCCTTATCTACTGCCCATACCACAACGCCGCCACCTGACAACACCTCGCTCCTGGATTGCTCAGACATCCATCGCACGCCCTCATCTGCTGAGCGAGCGTGATCAAGCCTCGGGACCAGATCACGATAAGGCGCCGTCCTGACAGTTCACCGGCAAAAGAAAAGGCTGCGGCCCTGCCTGGTATAGTACCGTATATACATACATACACAAAGTACAGACCTGCCCTGCAGTCTGCGTGGGTGGTGAGACGTCCAAGGCAGACAGATACCCAACGCCCAATATCTGGTCGGAGACTGCCATATTTACATCCCGACTGCTTCTCAGCAATCAGCAACACAGCATAGCCCTGCATATTCGTCAGCGGTTGTCAGCTGAAGAAAATTCTTGCAGTTGCGTCTTACGCCGGCTTTACCGTGGCCTTCTTCTCCACAATTTCTGGAATATCGGGGCTTCAACAGTTCCGCCGAAGATAGACTGCAAACAATCAGCGGTATCTTTTCGACCTCGGTTTTCCCGCCGCGCGCCAGAGGATTTCCTTGCCCTTGGCCCGCGCAAAGTCGTCGCATCGCTGGCCCAACAGCCCCGACCAGGGACCCAAGCCAGCCCTGCGAGCACACAGCGCACAGCTACTCCGATACAACAGCTGGCGGTGCGCTCGAGAGTTGCTGCGCCTCGCTGCACCGTCAAATTTAACGGCTGCAAGCCTATCAACAGGACCAGCGTGCGCGGGACCAAGGCCGAAACCAAGCCCATTTTTAAAGTTGCACACCCCACAAAGCTGTCGCCATATTCGGGTGGTCTGGCCTCTTGCACGAAAACGACCTTTGCCCCGTATCTCGACCGGGCGACCACCGAGCCCAAAAGCAATCCTCCCCTTCTCTACTTGCCCGTTTCGGCCTCGCCCTGAACTCCTTTTCCCGGCTGATCCTCGCAGCGAAGCTTGTCCTGAACAGTACTCTGGTCCTTGTTCGGCTTTCATTCCCCACGTTTTTCTGCGTCACCCACCAGCTCGCCGAAACTCGGTATATAACAATTTTCCACCCCCCATCTCTCTCCGGTTTTTGCTCGCCCGTCACGCCCCCCGTAATACATCCTACCCAGGCACTCCGCCCTTGCAGCCGATGCTGCTCAATCACATGCAATCCTCAACATCGTCGGTAGGTTTTTCAAATCTGCTGAACCCGGACTCTGCCAACGACCAACACCTTCAATCGTCTCGACCACACAGTAGCCCCACTACGTCGAGCCCCAATACTGGTACTCCTAACCAAATGGCGACTGCTACTGTGAGCCTTATGGCGCCTCTATTGCAGAATGCACAACAGAGTCAGGACGACCAACGCCAGGATCTCCCTCGACCCTACAAATGCCCGTTGTGCGAGAAGGCCTTCCATCGATTGGAACACCAGACCCGCCATATTCGAACGCACACGGGGGAAAAGCCTCATGCTTGCACATTTCCAGGATGCTCAAAGCGCTTCAGCCGATCAGATGAACTTACCAGGCATTCGAGGATACACAACAATCCTAATTCACGACGAGGCAACAAACAGCACGCGGCAGCAGCCGCTGCCGCCGCCGCCGCCGCAGCTGGTATCATGGACTCTGGATCGTCGATAGCACACATGATGCCACCACCATCGAAACAAATCTCTCGCTCTGCTCCAAGCTCAAATCTCGCCTCTCCCAATGTCTCCCCACCACACTCATTCTCGAATTACTCTGGCAACTTGGGTTCCGATCTTTCTGCGTTTCGAAGCGGAGGAAGTGCCAGTAACAGCCCCAATGGATTGTCCCGCAATATCGACCTTCTTGCGGATGCCGCCTCTAGGCTTGAGCAGCGCCATACAGGAGTTCATCAACTATCCCATGCAAGCCGTTATGGTCATTTACATCATCCATACCACAGCAGTAGTGGTCGACTTCCAGGCTTGTCACAATATGCGTATTCTTCACAACCAATGTCAAGATCGCATTCACATGAAGACGACGACCAGTATGCGCACAGAATGACGAAAAAGTCCAGGCCGGGCTCTCCCATGTCAACGGCGCCACCTTCTCCGACATTTTCGCATGACTCATGCTCTCCGACCCCGGATCACACCCCTTTGGCGACCCCAGCGCACTCTCCCCGACTTCGCCCACATGGCTATAGCGACGTTCAACTTCCGCACCTTCGGCATCTTTCACTTCATCATGTACCAGCGCTTGCCCCCATGGAGCCCTCCACCACGAGTGAGCAACCATACATTGCCCCTCAGTCATCCGGCCTAAGAATTGGTGACATTATTTCGCGACCGGACGGTGCGCAACGGAAGTTACCAGTCCCGCAAGTCCCCAAAGTTGCGGTTCAGGACCTCTTGAACGGGAGCAGCGGATTCTCATCCGGAAATTCTTCTACGACAGGTTCAATAGCCGGTAACGATCTCATGGAACGTTATTAGGCAAATTACAAAATCAGGGCTTGGAGTTCTTTTGACTATCACTTCCCGTCTTTGTTTGATGCTTTCACGCGTAGGTAGCGAGCGTTGACTTGATTAGGACTATAGACTTGGTGACGGGAAGAATCCTAATGGCTAACTTCCTAACGAGTTTCTTTGTTTGTTAGCCACCCATAGATTTCCTTCAACTGTCTCATACCCCGCGGTCCTTTGCGACTCGCATTTTGTATTACCTACTCTACTTCTCCCATATTTCCTTACGGCGTTGGCATGAGTGGGATGCTAGTAGTTTCGAGGAAGGACCCCAGCTCAGCGCATAACTAATTGAAATCCCTAATATCACGAATTTCCAATTACGAAAAGGAAAAGCGTGACGTGATTTGGAAGCCAAGTGACGAGGCCATTGAATTGGTCACGTCCAACAGGGATGCACTCCGAGAGAGTGGAACTGCTGAAGCGACGATGTCTCCCACCCCAATACATTCCAACCATTTAGCTACAAACATCATGAGAACATCATCGTGATGCTCCAAGAACACAGCCAGTCATCCTGTTGCATTGTCTTTGCCCCGGGCTGTATCCTCCCGAGCACCACAAGCCTTCCTCACCGCACCTCTGCGTAACCAAACTGTCGGGACACTGTCCGTGATCCAGGCCCTTTGCATAACCACACCTCCACACTTTCCCCCCTTCCACAACATTCACCATCGTCAGCCGACAATAAGCAGCCGTGGAGACTCCGCATTCCTCTACAGCCCCAAGTCTGTCGCCAGGAACAGAAGCGCGGTCGGCGCGGGAAAATTAATTCACCTTCCGAGTTCGGCGAAATGCAGCACCGCGACGTCTGACCCCAGGAACTTTGGCCCGGAAGATTTTCGCCCAACGCTTGAGCACCTGGCCTCTACCTCAGAAATACAGTACGTACTCTGGGCAGGTAACGACCATGATTAGTCTACAACGCTCCACGCTACATGGATAGAGGGAGCGATCGATGCTGGCAGAAGTTGAAGGAGCTGTGTATCGAGTTGGGGCTGTCTGCACCCCAGACCCGACACTCCGCACGACGGAGCTCATGATCGACCCTGCGTGCTGTACGTGACTAACTTCAGTCTAGTGATATCTTTATCCAAACTCTTCGTCTCAAAGCATGGGGACTGGAGTCCATTGTACCCAATTCAAGTTCCACGGGCCGCTAAAGCGTCGCAGGATCAATGATATACGGGCTGGCCTTGTGAGACTCCTCTAACGTCGGCTTCGGGAAGCGGATTACCAAGATTAGGAAGGACAGGTCTCTGACTTTCAGGTTTGTGATTCCTTTTCCGCCGCTGTTAGCCTTCCGCCAATATGCTCGCGGCAGAGAGTCAATGGAATTGGCCGAGACAGGCATGTCACGCAATCATCTTAGCCATCAGAGATGTGGGAGACAGCCGGTGCAAATCCGGCTACCTCATTCCCTTCGTACAACGGCCATCGTCACAGGCGATTAGTCTGAAGCAAAACGAATTCCTGGACACTTGCGACGCTACCTTCCAGGCCTGGAATTTGTTTCGAGCCGCAATAATCATACCACGCTCTTCAACTCATCCAACCTACTTTGATCAATTCTGATAACGTCTTTACTGGATGGCTGTCGTGGAGGAGAAATTCCTCCGCAAATTCCTCCGGCTGGATATCAGTATCTGTCACGCTGAATCATAAAACAGCTTTATGGAGCTACCTTCAGCCCGTGCATCTAGACCCTCCAAAGTCGAGTTGCGACCCCTGACTCAACGAACTTGATGCTTGCTCAGAAGCATGAGTTTGTGGGGTACAATCCTATTTTGGTCAAATGCGGAAAATGCGGAGACCCCACACCTTCAGATTTCGCTTTCCGTCGACAAGACTTCAACATGAGCGGAACTCCCGGACATGTTTCCCATTGCAGTCATTTATACGTGCAACGCCAAGCTTTCTTTGACGATGGAGTGAGCACCTTGCTTCCTGACTGGATGTTCGACTACGTATCGTTTATTTATTGCAACATTCGTGTCCTGCACCGTCATCGATCGTTCTTTAGGCGACTTTCTTAGGTTTCAACAAGGATAGATTACCACTGTACCATGCGGGTAGGCTTACACGTCTGACAGACCAGGTGTATCTGAAAGTCGCGATGGTCACCTACCGAATGGGCTGGCAGGGCCGTAACTCCGCCTACAGTGACGGGAAGTGATTTGTCTCAGTGTCTAGCTAGCAGTCCTCCCGCGTCGCTCGCACTTTACAGGCTATTTCCACCTTTGATTCTATTCAGCCAAGGTTTCGCATCGATCCTAACATGTACATCGAAGTCAATTCCCCCACTTCATCAATTTCTCACTGGCGCCCCACGGCTCTCAACCTGGCGCCCGGTTTTCGGCTAACAAAATCATCAATTTATCTACGTAGATCAGCATTCTTCTGTGTGCGCCGGAAAGGTTGGTTGATACGAGAACTCGTCTATGCAAAGTACTTTATTTCTGCATGCGTACAGAACGGCATACTTTTCGCTTCTGCGTCCTCGCGCCGCACCCAATCTACTTTGCAGATCAAGCACTACTGCCTTATCTTTGGGATACACAAGAAGCAAGGCACAGAGAGCGTCAGTCATAATCAGTACCATACAGATCCTGGTGAAATCACGATTGGAGTTTTCTTATATTGAATCTCCATTTAGCCAACGTGGCTCGTCTGCGAACATCAACGCTACGGATAAAATAACTGATTTGCGATTGCGTACGTGCGAGAACCCAGATACACGAGCATGTGTTGCTACCATCGGCCAAAAGGCGCTAGACGAACCTAAACACGTATGACTATAGCAACGGCTCTTATTGTTGTCTCCATGGGGTCCGAGGCTCTCTCTTCTCATTCAACGTTTCCTGGTCTCTAAATATGTCACTCGTTACCCTCCATGTAGATCGGCATATCGGTCCGCAGAGGCTTTTATGGCTTCTACGACGTAATCTTTCCAGAAGTCTTGTCCAAATATTCAGAGTCTTACTTATTGAAACCTCCAGCCCAAACCAGGAGGGGGAAGTTGATACGAGCTGGTTAACATGCCAATGCTTATTTGTACCACTTGATCGAAACTCTAATGACCATTGCTTACGAGTCAATTGCGAAGATACCATGCTTCCTGGATGTTGCCGGTCCCCAATCTTTCATGATAAGGCAACCTCAACAAACTAGTTGGAGGAGCCAAGAGATTCTTTGGCTGCGCGCTGACGTGTCTTCTAGACAGCTACTTGGGTAGCGTTGTACGAGTGCAGGTCACGCCAGTTTCTATGGCATCCTCTGCGATTTCGACATCGGCATTTAGATGAGCAGGCATGACTGCTTCACCGGCTAGTGAAGACCAGCATTTCATCAGTAAATGAGCGATACACGCATGTCGTATGGGGTAGCAACAACGAAATGGCATGAACGAACGCCTTAGTTGCACATGTGCAAGAGCAATCTTTTTCGAGTAACGGGCAGGCAGGTTTCAAACCGGTGAGACTTCGCCCTGCACAATTCGACCTGCATCAAACTTGCATACAACAGGACAGATCATACCTTTACATTTTGTTTTGTCATTGGCCGTCGCGCCAGATTCAACAAACGGACATAACGAAAAGACAGAGAGTCCAGGAACAAGGCTTCCAATATCCCCTGGAGCCATTGTCTTTTTTCAAGCAGCAAATTGGACGAGCTTAGGGAGTTCATCCGCTCTCTGCATTTCGTCAACATTACGTCGTCAAAGAATACCTTTATCCCATCACTATCAAGCAACCATACGGCAGCAAAGCCCTGAAACAAGAAATCGGTTGGAGACTGTAACTTCCCCACCCCACAACCCACTAGCTCCAAATGTGTAGGCGACCCATCGCCAACCCTTTCCTTTCAAACTCGTTAACCTTCACGAATGCTCGACACAGTGACAAAGTGCATTCAAGATGACCTAAAGCAAAGCGCGCACAAAGGCAAACGCAACCAAGAGTTCACTTTCCACCAACCACAACATCTTCCCATCCTGTCGGGTTTCATGATACACAAACCGCAGCAATCCATTTCACTCACCGCCTCAACAGCGGAAAAAGTAACATCATCTTATCAATAGACAGCCCGCTATACTACTGCCCACTCCGTAACTTACTCCGATGAAATGTCTCTTTGGCCAGAAAAAGCGCCTCGCTCTCTTTTACTCCGCCAGCGAAGCGTCTGAAGCCAGATCATGGCCCCCGGACATGCAAGCCACACCGTCTTTGCGCTTTGCGCGGGGGAGGATGAAAAAGTGCGTTTACCGCTTGTAGCAGTTGGAGGATTGGGAGGATTCGTGATACCGCACAAGGATGTCGAAAACTGTGGAATACTTCAAAGTTTTTCTATGCTGTGTCACTATTGTTCAGGAGTTCTTTGATATTATCACTAAGCGCTTGCATTGCATTTTCCAGGTACTCTGCCCCAGAAATCACCGTACTTGGTCGCATACTTTGCATGCAATCATCCTCATCACAGTTTGCTTTTTCTTCATGTGACAGTGACAAGCACGGAAGTGCTTGCTTGTTCCCTCCCTCCCTTCCATGAATCCATCCCGTCCGGTCCGCAGCGCTGCACTTCCAAGAGGAAAAAACCCAGCTTACCCCAATCCTTTTTGCCCGGCCCCATGTCGCGTCTCAACATTCTCGAACGACGCACTACCCATGTCCGGTGACGAATGCGAGGAGGATTCTTTCCCTCGTGGACAACCACACCATCTGACATGAGCATGTTGCTTTGACCCCCACGTTCAGGGTTTTGGGTTACACCAAGCGAACATGGTTGCCAGGCTCATCCTCAACCCTCGTTCACCGCACAACCAACCCCAGACGGCAAGCCACAGCAGAGAGGCTAAGACTCCGAAGGGAGCGAACATGGATAAGTTCCCAAAGGAGAGCAATTTTGCCGGTCAGCGGTCCCGACGGTTTGGATCCCGGCGCGCCCCGTTATGCTCGTGGTCCACCGAGGAGCCCTTGTTTGCAGTGTGCATATGGTGAGGATGAGGTGAGCATTTGTTTTTCTGCTGCCATACCGACCCCGGATCTTGGCGTGCAGCTTCATTTTGGGGGTTGACGCTGCAATCCGTTGCGTTGGATTTGGAAAATGCTGCGAGGAGCGTGTGGTGACACTGATGACAAAAAGCGTCTGTGGCTGTTATCCCTTGCCACCGGTTATTGAGTGAGTTTGAGGCGTCGAGACTCGAGTGTCTAGGCTTCCCCTCGTGTGATACTTCGTACATGCATCACGGAATCCGCATTACTTTTTGGACTGAAACAGGCAACTTGGTGGAAGGTCAGATTCCTTCGACTTGACCTCACCCTTCCAGCCTCTTTGGTCCATTGCGGGGGCCCCACACGGCAGTAAAGGAAACCTGGGTTTCGCTCGTGTGGTTCCGCGAAGTGATGCAGTGTTCAGGGGCATTTTTCGTTTTAAGTTGATGGCTTTTCAGCTAGGCAGGGCAGCAGATGGAGGAACGATCTGCTCCGCAGCATAGTTTGTTTGAGTTTCTGCGGGGTGAGCATGCTCAGCGAGGGACTCCTCGTCGACAATGAGACCTTCAGCCGCAACTTCATCATCCTCCGCCCAGCCGTACAATTCGTCAGAGTCGGCTTCTTCATCCTCCGAATCTGCAATCTCCGCGAAACGTCGTTTAGGCGGTCTGACTGGAGATGCGTTAACAGGCGCCCCAATATCGACTGATGCAATATTCAAGTCGCAGAGTCCTGACTGTACAATAAAGTTCAGCGGATGATGTCCGGATCCTGGACCAAATGCAGACGTATATTGAAGGCTCTGCGGGAAGATATCACTTACAGTTTCTATAGTAAACGGTACCACGGTGCCCACTCCTCCCTCTTCTGCCAAAACCACACCATTGGTCTTCACCACCCCAACGAACCGGGCCCGATGCAATCTATCGAGCTCCGGCTCGTTCCACTTCCCTTGCGCCGGTACCCAGTCTCTGAACAATACCAGACGTGTGGAAATCCCATTGTCCCATTCAGTACCTGATATTGCCGGTAGCAGGAGCGCTCCAGAACCTGGCCTGATGCGCGTTATCGTTTGACATGTGAGAATAATTGCTATGTCGTGCAGCGCAGCCATTCTGCCGAGCTTCGAAATTAGCTCATCCATAACTGCAAATTTCCGTCCCGCTGCCCAGCGCGCATTATCATGTTTGTTCCTTGCCGATCGATCGTCAACATTGCGAGGGTATGCGTTATCGAACAATGTAGATAGAGAGTCGATTACTACGAGGCTCGTGTTTGGCGGAGGAAATGCAGGTGGAGGATGAATGAACATAGCCAGCAGGTGTGCTAATGCCGGGGTAGCATAATGATGGAAGCGGTCTCGAAGCTCGCTTTGGGACTGCACCGATGGAGACGTGATTGCCATGCCAGAACTCTGAACACCTTTCGATGCACGCAGGACCTCGCTCAGTCGTTGGGCAACAAGGGGAGCAGCTGCATCTTTTTCTCGCCATTAGCGTTCAAAGTACTCAATCCAGGATTGTGCATGCTCACCAATCCAGACGACCTGGTCTCCTGTGAGCAACGCGTTCACCGCAGCTTGGATGCTGTTCTAGTTCTCAGTCTCGAGGACATGGCTGCCTGGCAAACTAGAGACGTACCCAAGAGCAGTCTTGCCCACGCCAGAAGGACCATACACTTCTGCCACCTGTCCGCGTATAAATCCTCCCCGGGAATTCCCAACAGGTGTTCCTCTCAAGCCGTGCGGACAAAGCAGCTTGTCCAGTTGCGCAAGTCCAGTAGATACGGCGCGAGGGCCTCGTGATTTGAGATTATGTAATGCTTGAGACGCTGAAACAGTAGGAAGTCTATCTGTAGAATTCGTCAACGAGCGGTCCATAGCTCCAATGGTACGGGAGTTCACAAACGAGAGGATGATGGAAGCTTGATGTTTTCCTGGCTAGCCATCGGATGAATCATAGGACACGAAATTGTCGCAATGCCTGTAGCTATCAGTGAGCTTCGCGATATCTGTACAGTTGTCGCGAGGCTATTTCAATCTTTGTAGGCATTGTTGTGAACTTTAGAGAGACGTGTTTGCGTGAGCTTGAAGTCGTTGGTGGAGCGGAGCGTTCCTACTCAATATGACTTTGGCGGGGCGCCACAACTGACTCGTACCAAAAGCCCTTCACTTCTCTACATCCAAGTCGGGTCACGTTCATCTTGAAACCTTTCATTTGAATTCATTGCTCGGAATCAGCTTCATGATTGTTGTTTTTTATTGGATCCTGCTGCTGACTTGCTTCTAATGTCCTCTCTTCCCATCAACTCTTGCGACACAAAACATGTCTTCCAGTATGACACTCGTGTTTCCAGATCTATCAAAAGTCTCTCCGTGGGTCTACGTGGTTACTCTACTCTCTTTAGTTATCCCCGTTTCTGTTCTTTTCTTCATAGGACGTCGGCAATTGCAGCAAGATGAAAGTGACCCACCAGCCGGCTGTCGAAAGTCGGGTCTCGAGAAAGCAAGTAATCTCTCAGATCAGTACTTAAAAAAGTATAGCAAAGGCTGTGATTCAGGACAAGATTCGGATGGATCGCCTCTGTGGAAAGTCAAGGCGCTATTTATCTATCCGCTCAAGAGCTGCGCCGGCGTAGAACTCGATCAAGGGGATATTGTACGCACAGGTATGAAGTATGATCGACAGTTTTCTTTCGCACAACAAGTTACTGGTCTCCCTTCGCTGGAGCCGGGGAAAGATGGCACTTATGGAACCAAGACCGAATGGAACTTCATCACCCAAAGGAACTTTCCCCGCCTTGCAAAAGTGGAAACAGAGGTGTGGATTCCTGATCCTTCGTCGCCTTCTTACTCTCCAGACGGGTTATTTGTCCAGAGCGAAGGGTGTATCGTTGTGAGATTTCCCTTTTCACCTGACACCGAGTTCACTGTAGAAGGCATTAAAGCTTTTGCGAAAATCCTTGCCGCGAGACTGTCTGGTCGGCCGGAGCCTTTTGTTGAGTTCAAAATACCTTTCAATTCCACTTTGCAACGAATCAAGAGCAAAGGTTATACCCTCGAGAAGATGAAGATTTGGAAAGATATGCCTGAAGCTCTCAACATGAGTGCAGAGATTCCGGAAGATATTCTGGCCAAATTGCAATACACACTTGGTGTTAGCAATCCATTTACAATATTCCGCATTGATACGAGAAACCATCGTGAGGTTCACAAATGTGCGCCAAAGAAGGAGAACGTTGGGTTCCAGACGATCATTGGGATGGCAGACTCAGTTAGCGGCAATCACAAGATCCTATCAAATGATCAAACACTAACTGCTCCACAGTACCCAGTACATATCATGAACCTTGCCAGTGTCCATCACGTTGCATCGCAGCTTCCTAAAGGCTATTACAAGGATTTTACTGCACTCCGATATCGAGCGAACATCTATAGTATGTTCTTTCATCCGCCGTGTCTACTACATCCAGATTAACTTTCATCGTCTAGTCACTGGTCCACCAGCATTCAGTGAAGATTCTTGGGCCAAAGCACGTATTGGGAATTGCACATATCACATATCTTGCCGAACCACTCGATGCAAACTCCCCAACGTAGACCCAGCCACAGGCCTTCGCGACCGAAACGAGCCAGATACCACTATGAGAAAGTATCGTGTCATCGATAAAGGATCTAACAGCCCTTGTCTCGGTATGCAAGTCACTCCGCTCTCGGAAGGAAGTGTTAAGGTTGGGGATGAAGTCGAACTGTTGGCAGAGGGCGAGCACTTCTTCTTGAAGGAGTAATGTAACCCCTGGAAATGCTGATTCCAGATTTATTCAATTTCTCAAATCTAGCAGATCGTAGTAGAGGCGCATCTAAGTCCGCTTACTGTCAAGCGAAGCACTCTACGTGCCTCGAAACGTTAATTCACATGCTGTTGTCCCGTTCATTCAATTTATATCTGAATCTGTTATTCCGAGCCACTTCAAACTTGTCAAGCAAATCTCCAAATGCATTACTGCATGGCGCCGTATAGTAGCATTAAACCCAATGAGTAAGGTTATCTCGACTACATTTCCTTCACCACATCACCTCATTAACCAATAGTTCCAAGGGAGAAAAGTAAGTTTTCAGTATTTAGATATACAGATTAAGACATTACGAGAGATCTAATGAAGGAATCACTTGTGCACCACCACCTATGCACGAGAAGAGTCGACAGGTTCAATCACCTATCAATATTAATAGAGATCCAATACCTCTGTCCAAGACTCCCTATCCCAACAGAGAACCTCAGGCTCTATGGTCTCGGGCTCTGTCATCTGCCAGTCAATCAAATCCCCATTCTCAATCATCCACTGATGCTTGTACTCCAAGAATTCGGCCATCGCAACTTGCGACTCTTCGACTTGCCTTTCCAGCCATGCCTCCTCAGCTTGTAGTGCATCAAACTCAAGAAGCACTGGATCGATAGAAATATGCCAGTCTAGGGCTACCATGGTATCCCATACCGTGGGGCATATAAAGGGTGAAGATGATGAAGGGGAAGGATCCTGGGGATGTAGGGCTGCTTTCCAATCAATCGCAATCCAATCCGCGCCCCGGAAATGGGATAAAGATGGGGGCTGGGCATCGGAGTGCTCTCCGCTTGGGCTCCAGTCTGAGGCTTCTGAGATCCAAGAGTGACTATAGCTCGGCCTATTCAACGGATACTGCTGAATCAAATACGACCCCTCTGGCACGTCACCCAGAGGACCAAGTGGGATTTCGTAGTCTACTATACCCGTGAACTCCTCTGAAAAGGGATTCCGGAAAATATCAGTATTCTCAGGCACAACGTTAGGATCAAACAAACCATCATCAAACAACCACGCGCGATGTGCGCCCAAAGAGGCGTTCACCGAGCTTTCTTTTTCCTTGTCAAACAGAGGGTACCGGCAGAGCGGGCAGCAGTTATTCGCACCATACGATTCCTTAGCGTCTGTCCAGTGGATGATGCAGTCTAGCCCAAAAATGTGGCCGCAGGGAAGCTTGACGGGAGGTTCTGGATACTCGTTTGTATCTATGGTCCCCGTGTGGTAGGTGCGAGAACAGATAGGGCAGTAGTTGTCGTTGATATCTTGGAGACTTACTGGAATCAGACCGCCTTGCGTGCGGAAGGCTTTATGGTTTGGGAAATGTGCCATTCTATTACTATCAGGAAAGCAGATAGCAGGCGTGTTGGTTAGCTGTGAGTAAAGAGACGCGAGTTTTCACGTTTGAATATTGTATTACAAAGTTTAGAAGTGGACAGAAAATCGAAATATACCTTCGGCTTGGTGACCAGGTCACCGTATTGATAGTTTACAATGTTGTGATGAGAATATTGTGTAGGCGAACGAAATGCATTAGGGTGAACATTGCTCTGAGGCATAAAAGACAAAGCATTGTTTACCACTAAGATAAAGAACATCATCTTCAGGCAGATGAACCATTTATCTGCCTAAAACACTGCTAGGGGTTGAGAGAGTTATGTCAGTACACTCCATTGTGTCAGATGAGTCGCATGCTATACGAAATGTTCATGAGACCTAAGAGAATGACTGAATTGTACGAACTACTTCAGCTGTTATATAAAGCGAATATAGCTATGTGGTGCCTGTTGTCATGCAAATGTCTTCGAACATGTAAGAAAGATCCCTAGCAGACTCCAGCATTGCCGGAAATACTCGTGATGTACTAACCAAGACACAAAATTCACACAAAATGCAAGTATGATGTTGCTGCAGCACAAAGCCTCCTAAATTGCATCAAGAAAGATTTAAGGCGGAAGATACTCAAACCATTCCCCATAGTGGACGTGGCAACGTGTTTCGAGATGGAGTACTACGTCCGGACTTGATGCGCTTGTCGCTGAGACCGATGTATGCTTCGCGTCTAGCTGGGTTTCCAACTGTGACAGACCATGTACGGAGACCGTAGTAAGTGCCTATGTGATGGACAAGCCAGCGACTTTTCAAGAATCAGCATACTGAGGGATTGGGAAATGTTAGCACGTCAAAATACTCACCCAAAGCTCGCTCCATGATCATCAACAGGGCTGTGAAAAAGTAACAGCTCCCGTCCTACGTCCTCGTTCCGGCGCCTCATATCAGCCATCTGGCCATTCCTACCCACGAACACGATCTCATCATCTTCGGAATCTGGGTCCGTAGGGAGACCTTCTTGCTCGGCTTGCTTCTCCTTCTCCTCCCACTTCTCTACAAACTTCCGCACTTCCCCTTCAAGATCCATGAGAAGGCCCTTAGCCCCGCGTGACCGCTTAAGCTTCTCTCGTAGCTCTTTAGGAACTTTGCCAGCATCTCCAGAAGCTTCCTTACCTCTGGCGCTGGATGGTGTCGTGCGATTTGCTTTCTTCTCCGCGCTACGGGCTGCGAGACCAGCATCCCAGAGGGGTGCGAGATAGTAGGGAACTGAGTGAACGGGGTAGGTGGGGCGAACTTCCCAGTCACTGGGGAGAGGAGGCTGGGCATAAGGGTTGTTTAGGAGACGGTCTAGAGGAGATCCCATATCAACGACGTATCCTCAAGGAATACCGCAAGGCGATTGAAGGATACATACCATTTTCCCACCTCTGACGCCTCCGACTCCCTTCCTTGCCCTTCAGCAATGCCTCCCGTCGCTTCAGGCTATCGCGGCGAAGAGGCTCTTTACGACGGACGTAGCTTTCACGCGCAGCTGCAGAGTTTCCTGCCTGTGTGCTCGGTACTACGCGTTCGGGACGGGCGACCGGATGGTCGTCCAGTGGTATTTGTAGAGAGACGGAGGTGCCCTGGACGCCGGGCGTCATTGTGGAAATAGTGACAGAGCTCATGGCTGCCGTCGCCTGCTCGGTCCATGCTTCTATGTCAATTGAGACAGCGCTTGAAGCCGGCTGGGAGCTTTGAGGAGCTTCTGTAGTTGGGTGGATGGCCATGATGAAGAGGCGGCGATAGGAGATAGCGTTGGGAGATGCGGATGTCGAGGAAGCTGCACTGCAGAAGTCAAAGTAGAATACAACAACTCCTTGAGGAGCGGCTTGCAGAAGGACAATGATAGACGGATGCGGATGAAGTCTTAATGTAGTGAACGCGATAACGCCACGATACGGGAATGTAGAGAGTCATCATCCTTGGATAAGCGGGGGACGTGAGCTTCTGACCAATCATAGTCACATGCATAATTGCGCGTTGACTCGCTCATCAGTTGCTTGCTACTGTACCATGTGGCTGTGCTGGCATGCATGAGTTATACATCCATATGACAGTTCTGCCTGCAACTGCGTCCGATCGCGGACTATGTCTGATTCACGAACTGCAGATCCGAATACGTAGGATCCTTAAAGGCCTCTACACCACCATAACGATGACTCCATTCTGCTAGAGGTACCTCTTTACGATTCAACAAGTCTAAACGTCTGAACAGATAAGAGAAATATGCCAGAAGGTATTGTCTAGCTAGGTGCTCTGTACAATAATCATATGCTACATGATCCAGAATCCATCACGCCGTATGCTACAAACTCCCTAGTGGCCAACGCCTTTCTTTGCAAGAATATGAAGGCTTTCAGAATTTAGCGAATGTGAGTTCATAAGCCAGCCCCAGTGTCAGCCTGGCATGTTGAAGCATATGATCGAATGAAAGATATTCAATTTTGTCCTCTGTCGTATGAATCTTGTTATCGGAGTACTTGAAATCGCTTTCGATTACAAAAGCCGATGGATAGCCAGCCTTCGAGGCGCTCGCATGATCTGAACAAGCGTAGCCGCATTTTGTCAAAATGTAAGGGATGTCACAGTATTCCGTGATGATTTCCTTAATGAATTCGGTCAATCCAGGGTCGACGTAGTCTGTAATTACTCCCACAGATTCGGGCTCCCCGGCATCGATGGTTTTCTGGACGTAGCCAGTCACTGGAATGGGTTAGTGCATAGTCATATGAGCATAAGAGTGGATTGAGCCTACTGTCCTGTTGGAGCATGGCCTTAACATCCTTTCCTCCCTTCTCATACGACTGGAAGATTGCTTGTGAGCCCAGCAAACCACCTTCTTCTGCGGAATACCAGTGAAACTCAACAGTGTTTTCTCCCTTGCCCTTCACAATGTCCTCGGAAGTCAGCAGCACCCTCAAAGCCTCTAATATTGTCACTGTGCCGCTGCCATCATCATCGGCGCCCGGAGCGGCCAGTAATGATGGTAGGAACAGGTTGATGCTATCCTGATGTGCTCCAATCACCACAGTCTTATTGCTCTTTCCTGGGATGGTGGCGATAACGCTGCTCTGGCCCCAGGAATGAGGGAAAGCTTTTACAGATGCGCCATATTCAAATGCACCCGCCTCATACAGGGTATCGTTGACCTGACCAAGAAGCCATGCCGAGGACTCAACTCCATATTGAGACTTGTAATATCGGGTGTGGAAGGATGTGAATTTCTCCAGGTGCTTGCGCATGTTCTTCTTCTCTAACTTCTTAAGCATGGGCGCAACAGTCTTGTTATGCGCCGCCTTGGATGGAAATGTAACGCTTTGAATACCTAGTTTACGGTTGAGCGCGCCGAGGTCGGGAGTATCTGTTATGTCGAAGAAGTTGATGCCTTGCTGAAGGACGTCAGCATGAAGCTTAATGAAGATACATCAAACATCTAGATGGCCTGGAATCTAAGAGACATAGCTCTGGGTCACTCACCTTCCGCAACTCCCACTTCTCTGCTTCTTTAATATACCGCGTCTCGCCGGGAGACAGCTCAATAAGGTATTCATCTGGTTCGACAACAGTTGGGTCTTGGAGGACAATCTGAGGCTCATGGGGAGCCGCCAGAGCAGTAACGACTGTCGCAGCATATAGCGAGAGAATTAATGGGGACTTCATATTGTTTTGTTATAGTCTTGGGTTGAGAACAAACGGGAGAAGGTACAGTGTTTACTCAAGGTGATGGTGATGCCGCGGTGAGTTGGCTTGGTGATGCATGATCTCGGAGATAAGATTAGGAGGCAGCTTATCCATATTAGGCATGGTTGAAAAGACCTGCGGTTGTGGAACGTTTACAAAGCTGCGATACCCCAATTTGCAACCCAATCCTTCAGATCGTCGAAATCCATACGAAAGTCAAAGATATACCTCGCGAGTCGCCGACTTCTTCCGCAATACTTCCACAGAGCTGCAGGGTAATTCAATTAATGTTGTGATGGGGAATCGTATTCTTTTGCAGGATCAGCCCATCTGAAACCCATTCAAACAAATCTATTATCCGTCCTGAACGCCAAAAAACGCAGTCCTCCTGACGGAAATTGTGGACTTCCGGACATTCAGCCTTCAAATAGACCAGCTCAAACGCCGCGAATGCGGACAGAGGAAAGGATGCAAAACCCATCGACATACAATGAAACTCAATTCTAAGGCAATGCACCTCAAGATGAATTGCTTTGTCCTTTTTCGAACGGGTCACTGACAGAAGCTGCAGAAGATGATGGTATCGGGAGACTCTCAAGTGATATGGGTGTCAAAGGCGATGGTTGTTGCATACTTTCGCTGCTTAATGACACTGCCTCCGATGCTCGTCGCTTCGAGCCTTGAGATGATACCGAATCGTTTGTTCGGTTCCGCTTCAATGTTGGTGACTGCATTGGCCTCGCCTTTTCCGGTCTTGAGAAAGATCTTGTTTTCCGTCTCATTTTGGCAGTTGTTGAAAGCACAAGGGCCGTTGTCCTGAGGCTCAGTGGCTGAGATGTAGCCATCTTGATCCAGTCGATTCGACCTACCTTGACTTTGGCCGCCTTACATGCTAAGGGAAGTTGACGAGCAAACTCTTCAATCTGTCCTTGACCGAGATGGTCCTCGTTCAACGAGAACCGAAGTGTCAAAGATGCTCGCTCAACCGGGCCCTCTTTGAATGACTTCTCCCTTTCCTGTGCAGACTTTTTGTCAAGCGATGAAAGTTGAACGTGCTTCTCATGCTTGTGAAGTCGGTCCCACAGCATTGACGGTGGCTTCCGACGCTTCAGATTTATTTTGTCGAGAAGTTTGGTGGTCAGAAAGTTACCACCTTGGTATTGGTCAAGGAGGTCCTCCAAGGAAGCTATCAATGCTGTTGTGAAGGACTTCCTCCCAGGACCGCTTGTTAGTTCGTCCATCGGAGCAGCAGCGAGAAGCTCGTATGTTCTCAGCCCCTCGATTGAATTTTTCTGAGCTGCATTGCTAGCAAAGCAGCAGTCAAGGATTGCCAGAACATCACTTTCCGCAGACTTCATCAGAGGCATTTCTGCCTCATCCCAGAATGCTGTTGGTTGGTAAACGCCTTTTTTGCTAACGTGTTTCATAGTCCTTTAGGGTGTATCAGTGCCCGTTAAAATTCCGAAGGAAGAGTACACATACGCCGATAACTCCAACCTTTGATCATCACCATTTACCAAACTACCATGTCCGGTATAATATACGATCAAAAGGTTATTGGGTCCGTCATGTTTCAAAATGTGTTCGCTAATGGCGTGGTTTAAGGCGTTTTGGGGCTTCCTATCATTGTGAAGTTTCTTAACCTCGCACTGGTAGTTGAATCGATAGCGGAAAATGTTGGTCAACTTTTCAATCTAAATTTCTGAGCTTAGTGCATACGTCTTTATTTCATTCCTTACTCACTTCCTGCTCATGCCCTTCAAACTCATCAATATCCTCATGCCACCTAATTATAAGAACCGCAACATCTAAGTAACCGTTCGGAATGTCCATCTTATCGTTTACGGCATTTTGGAACCAGGCCTGCCTTTCTGACTCCTTTTTGGCTTGAGTATCCTCAGGCTTGATCACAGAAGCCCCGTTGGGTACCCCCGTCGAATTCGGTCGTGACAAGTCATTAGGTGCAGGACTCTGACGAGGAGAGTAGGACAAATATGGGCCAGGGCCACCTGCAGGTGATGTTTGTTGGTGTACAGTCATAGGTGCGGTTTGGCAAGGCAGGTCTTTAGAGGGCGACCTGTCGGGGGCCGTCGACCTTTTTGAAGGCCTATGAGCACTGTCTTGTAATACGTTGTCACAGTGCAAGGCTGTCGGAGGCTGTGCAAAAGGCTGAGCGTATACTCATCATTTCGAAGCGTGCTGTTCTCAGAAGCAGGTGCTACATGTTTGCCTGGTCGCCTTATCGGGTTAGCACGACGGGAAGCGCACTTTGCGTGCTACTGGGGGCACTTCCAGGGTTCCTCCCGCACCTTTGGCGTGATTGCTGCAAGCTTCTTCCAACCAAACATTTCCTCTGCCCTCCCCTTCAGCTGCAAGCAGGCGGTCATTCACCAAGCTGAAGCAACAATGAGCCTCAATACCACCTCCGTGGTGGTTGGCTTTGCGAGCAATGTGCGGCTCCTGGGGCCACACTAGTGGACACCACCTTTATAACTGGCTTTCCCGGAGGCCGCAAGCCATTCACAGGCGCAGCTAAGAGTGCCTTACAGTCCCGCCCTCGCTTTATTACTTCTGCCAGTCGCGATTTGATTATTCGCCGAGCATCCAAACTTCGCAAGGCTCACAAGGCACTCTCAACCCCAAAAGCCGAACATGTCAGAACAGGTAAGATGGTTTGCCCGCAAAACCTGCCTCGTTCGTCGAAGAGGGTGGGACTGACCGGTTTGCTTGGTATTTGTTTAGGACTTGGAGAGCGACGAGTACAAGTCAGCAACGTATCAAGACCCATTTGCTCCAAAAGTGCGTTCGCTTCTTGCACTCTCATTCGATCTTAATGACTAACGGTGGCTCAGCGGGGAGGAGCATTTGAGAAAGGCGACGAATGCTCTATGGCTGTCACTGACTTCTTGGAAAATGGTACGTCGCGTATGAGCAGGAAGGACTTCACCATCCGAGCCTGTCGAGAAACAAAGGGGCATTGGGAGTACCAGTTGGACGACGAAACCGGTGAAGCCTACAATGGAAACACATGGTATGCGGAGACTAAGCTAAGAGCTCTTTGATAAGAGCTCTTTGATTGGACTTGATGCAAGTGACCGGAAGCCCCACGCTTTGGCGATGAGCCTTAGGTATCGAGGTGATGCAACGGTTTCGGCCTCGCGAAGTCCTAGCCTCGTGGAACAGAGTAGTCTATAAAACACTAAGAATTAGTTAATATTCTCAAGCCATCATCTCTCACACCTGGAATCGGATTTCAATGATCTTTTACTCTTCTAGAATTTCATGTCTAACGTCCTCATGACTAGCAATGGGACTTCCTCTGATGAGAAGGCTGGCTTGCAGCAACCCAATCACCATTCTTATGCCATCAATGGATCAGGAGATGCTATCATAGATATGGGTAGTCCAACGCCGACCGTGGTAAACACCAGCTCCGATCTCGGTATGTAACACCGAGCGCGATGCAATTGGCCTATTTTGAGCACTCACCCTTCCCAGAATCCGTCAAGTCACCAACGGACCCAGCATTAGCCAAAGTCGAAATCGGAAAAACTATAACAGAGAAATGTAAACACGGTTGCACAGACATTACATTGGATGAGGACTGATCCATCAAAGTGCAGGATTATCCCAATGGCTATCCGCGAATTGCAGCCTTCGAATCCAGCGAGCCGAGTTTCTCGCTATATCGCGGCTTTAGCTACCTTCATTCCCGGGTCCTACTTGACCTTCAAGACGAACTGAGATGCTTAGAAGACAACTTGACAGAGCTTGATCGGATGGATCATCATAATGGAGACGAGAAGCGGCTCAAGTCTCGAGCGTTGGACCTTCGCCAAGCCAAAAGGGAGGGCGTCAATTGCAAACGCGCGCAACTCATCTCAACAATTCGGGACAAATTGGTAGATTATGGTATGTAACTAACGGAGTCTGGTCGACGACACGGCGCTCACTGATTCACAAAGATGAAATACTGGTCAAAGCACGTGAGCTCAATGCTTTCCAACGACCTTCCAACCGAGACTACCGCAGTGTCAGGAAATGGTTCTGGAACACAAAGCCTCTTGATTATGAACCAGAAGAACACTTCATTCAGAGAAAGGAAGACGTTATCAGCCTCAGGCTCGGTCGAGAGTGGGCAGGCTTCGACGGCCTGGTAGAATCCCTGATCCGAAAGATGCACTGTCCTCTGATACAAGTAAGTAGCTCTCTGAATTTGGCATCAGCCCTGTCAAGAGCTGATCTAATTACCATATCTTCAGAAAATCTTCTGTACACCGGAGCTCCGAGCCAAAACCGACAGCAAGTTCATCCAGTATTACTCCACGTCCAGAGTAGAGAAGCTCGTCGGCCTCATCCTAACCTTCCTCATATTCCTCTTGCTCATCTGTCCAGTTGTTGCCATGTACAATTTGACAAGCATCGGACAAAAGAATTCCACATTAAATGCGATGGGAGTTTTAGTGGTCTTCACACTACTCTTCTCAGCCGCCATGTCACTGCTTACTAAAGCACAAAGACATGAGCTATTTGCTGCCTCTGCGGCGTACGCTGCTGTGCTGGTCGTATTCATCAGCAACTTCAACGGCTCTGGAAACGGAAATTTCAATAGTGGAAACCCTTCAGTCTAGAAAGTGCAGTGCAGCAGGGTGAGGTATGCCCGGAAAGCTTTCACTCAACGAGTCAAAACGTCCTCCGAGAGCTTCCCGAATAAAGGCAAAAGCTTAACATTTTCATTTTCAGTGACCTTTGATAAACTGTAGCATGGAGAAGTGCCCTCAACCTTACACTTAAGTTCGTCTCATATTGCAAAATGTTCCAAGGTTATAACAAAAGCGGTTCATTTTTCAGAGGTTGCGCGGCTTGTATGGAGTTAGAATGGTAGGTGCTGAATGCAGAAAAGAGGGTATAATTCTAATCAACAATGCAATCTGCTTCTACACATGCTTCATAATGCGTCAAACTCCCCCGCGTAACTAATGCCACAATACTTCTACAGCTAATGCCAAAATGCATCAATTGAATCATCCAATCCCAGCTCGTGCAAACTACCAGTACTTCTCATGGCCTAACATACATACGTATCCTTCTTATTTTCCGTTCGATGTCTCACCCTCTTGCTTGACTGGAGTAATTTCACTGCTCCTCCTGTTACCTTCCAGATCATGGTGGTCCATCTCCTTGTGCTTCTGAATGCGGTTCCACTCTTGACGATCAGCATCCTCATCAACCTCATTAGCTGTGATTTCAGGCGTCTCTTCATCTTCAATCTCCTCAGGAAGCATGAGATTGAGAACGAGAGTAATGAAAGCGGTGATGGCGAAGCCGGTTTCAAGAACGAGAACAATGGCGTTGTAGAAGCCGAGGAGGGCGCGGTTGCTGCCGCTGTAGGTGAAAACGTAGGAGAACCAGCTGGTGAGGATCATTAGCGAAAATTTTAGAGGGAAGAGCTAAGCAAAACTTACGTCGGAACAAGAGTCGCTCCGAAGCCGAGAGCGAAGCCAGCAGTCAGAATGAAACGAGTGCGGCGGGTGAAAGGTACGGTAGCCATGATACGGATACCGGATACGGCGACGGCGCTGAACAGGAAGGTCGTCATCCCTCCCAAAACTGCACTAGGGATGGAAACAAGCGCAGCAGCAAACTTGGCAAAGATGCCCATAACGAGCAACCAGAAGCAGCAAGCGTATCCGGCTTTGCGATTAGCACAGCGTGTGAGGGCAATGACACCATTGTTCTGAGCGAAGGTACTCATGGGCGTGATGGTGCAGAGGCCGGCAATGATACCGTTCAAGCCATCTGCCAAAACGCCACCTTGGATACGGGAGTCGAAGAGCTTGCCGTCGACTTCGAGGCGGGAGACATCGCAGGTGGCTGTGATATCACCAATAGCTTCCATGGCGAGGACGATGTAAACAGCCAAGAGAGGAAGCACGATTGGGCCATAGACGCTAAGTTTGAAGGTATGCACCCAAATGAAGGAAGCCGCGGGAGAAGAGTCGATGCCAGAGCGGTCAAAGTACCCGCAGGCCGCGGCGATAATGCAGCCAACCAAGAGACCAATGACCACGGCGGTGGACTTCATGATTGGGCTTCCGAACCTTTCGCAGATAATAATGGTGATGAAGACGGAGAAACCGAGACCAACAAACTCAGCGCTTCCCCATGGCAGAGCGTGGGGCGCATAGATAGTTGGGCAGAGCCGGAAGATGCCATCAGTGGGCATTGCGGAGCAGTTACCGCTTCCACCAGCCCAGTCCTGGAAACCAGACTTAATGAGTGAGACACCAATCAGTGTTACGGTGGGGCCGGTCACGAGAGGGGGAAAGAACTTCTTCAGATATTTGGGGGAAGTGAAAGACATGAGGACTTCAATAAGAGCGCAGCAACAGGCAGTGCCAATGATTGCG
Organism: Hysterium pulicare CBS 123377; assembly: GCA_000467715.1. Classification (NCBI taxonomy): domain Eukaryota; kingdom Fungi; phylum Ascomycota; class Dothideomycetes; order Hysteriales; family Hysteriaceae; genus Hysterium; species Hysterium pulicare. Next base: position 30,788 of record AJFK01000065.1, read on the forward strand.
CCATAGCCATCAGGACATGGAAGCGGGTTGCCGGACGAATCTGAAGGGCAGAAGCCAGTCTTGTACATCTGAGCGAGAGCACCAGTAGCGACAGGAATCGTGGCGAAGGAGGTGCCCACGACGGAGATAAGGCCGGTGCCGATGAAGTAGGGAGTTCCGTAGATGTGGAAGCGTGTAATCTGAATCGAAGACAGAATACCGCAGACAATCAACGAGGTGGAGACTAGGTATTCCTGAAGGTCCGTCGTGAGGTTGGCGGAGCTTGCGAGAATGATGGGTGGTGTGATGATACCAGCCAACATAGACAAGGCGTGCTGGAAGCCAAGGAGGAGCGCCAGGAAGACTGGCATGCGGTCATTGAGACCAAAGAACGGAGCAGCACGGCGCTCCTTCTTCATGAAGGGGACATTGGGCCTGAAGAGAAAGGCATAGTCGTAACTCCCAATGAGGCCCTCTCTGGCGAAAGCGTGTTAGCATTCATCCGATTAAGGTTGCAGCCATGCTAACGAGCTACCCGGGCCACGCTGGGATACTGTCCCCGGGAATGCTTACTTGGTTGTGAAAGCCTTGAAGAAACGTCGACTTTTCCCCGTCAACTTCTGGGCTCGGGTCTCTTGGGGCCCGGTGTGCTCTGGTAGCTCGTCGTGTTCCATGGCGACGGAATTGAGTGCTATGTCACTTTTGAGGGTTGGGTGGAACCTTTGAGGCGCTCTTAAATGCTCATGCAGCTCGAGCTATCCAGCAAGCTACGATGTATATCTCGGAAGGGTGATAAGGGCAGTGGGCAGCGATCGGGAGGGTCCTCGCGAATCGAGTTACTTCCTGGCCTGCGATTGGTCGCGTGTGCTGGGCCGATCAGAACGGGAAGGGTGCTTCTTGCAGGGCGCTGCTAATGCGGGGATCAGGTGCAGGAAGATTGCTGATCACCAGAATACGGCGACCCGGTTTGTGCAGAGGGCAATCCACTCGGTCGGGCCTTCATCTTTATACACTTGAAGCTGATCTCGTTATCTTTGCCAATCTTCACCGTGGAAGAATTGCTCAGCCAGAAGCCACGGACTCTTCACGACTCGGCCCTTCCGCAGGTCTGGAAGCTACCCCAGTCCCGCTCCGATGAGAGGCAAGGCATGGCTTTGCTGCTGGAGGCGGCCGAGAAAGAAGGGTCTTGCATCGTGGCCCGCCGGAGCTGTCCTCTCATCTCCCCGGCGGTTGGGGCGAGTTTAGTGGCTCTTGCTAAAAGCTTCAGTCGCGAAAAAGATAAGAGCACTTCTACACCAATCAGGCGTGGCCATGTCCAGCCAGGAACGTGATGCGGAGGCCTCCGACGAACTCTTCCCACACTTGCGGATAAACCTCGCACTTACTTGGGGAATGGGAAAGTATGACGGCTTGGAGGTTGTCAGACGTCCTGATACAACACAACCATCACGCGCCGCACGCCGATGTTTTGTGTTCCAGTGTCGTGATCTAGTATCATCTGTTCCCCAAGTTCGATTTCTGGGCTTGCAAGCTGACCAAGTCGTTTGTCTCATCCCACAATGTGGGGTCAAAAACTCCCATCTGCGACATTTACGACGACCACGATATCGATAAACGTTACCTTGACAATCGAGTTCGAGTAACCATTGAGCGCTTTTCTCTTTGACTGTCAGAAGACGAGAACAAATTTTCAGAACGTTTTGGAATGGACCTTACTCTCCTTTTGACAAATTTCAAGGTCATCGTGGAGCACGAAGCCTGACACAGGAAAGGTGAGTGACGTTTGCGTTGCTTTATTTCTCGAAGCGTCGCGCACCCTGTAAGATCAATATGACTGACCAGCTATAGTAATGGAGACCGCTCAAAGGTCTTAATGGAAGACTCATGAGATGAATGCGACCAGCGCTAGCGGACATCGTCCATGACATTCGATTTGGAAGACATGGTAGAGAAACGTCTTAACGGCAGACTGCCCACCATGGATGACCATTTCTCGCCCGCAAAGGTCATACTCATCCAGAGCATGTTGTCGTTGTAGGCTGAGCCATTTGGTTTCGCATAGACGCGAAAGACCATCCCACCGTGGACTCTCCGATTCATTGTATTGTGATTTGCAATGATTAGGTAGGCAGTGTGTTTAGACCCGGAGGCCACAAACTCTGTCATCCATTGTGATGTAAAGTGGAACTTCCCATTCTCCCCGCAGGAACGAAAGAATACAAACAACTCCAAGCATATACAAGACCAACCGTTCCACGAAAAAAAGAAGGACTTTTTGAACGCACGCTACGCAAACTGTTCTGGACTCGACGAGAGAAGATGGATGAGGCATAAATCACAGGACAGTTGTTGATTGGCGATGACAAGATGCTTGCAGTCCTTCGCAAGACTCTGACAAGTGTTTGCCTTGTCTCAATGCAGAAAGGCTTGCGAGTTAGTAGCTAGATGCAAGTCATCTCACCGGTTCGGTCAAGCGTAGCCGGAGGCAACTCGTGCAGCCGTTGAGTCAGCTAAACCATGGTTACGTCCCGCACCTCGGCCGTGGTTGGAAGTATTGATACTGTTGCACCTTATCAGGACCATGGCAGATGTACGATCTCTGCACCTGGTATCAAGCGCGTGTGATAGTTTCCGGATGCCCTCGAACGGCAGTGTCGTCAGCATATCCGGTCTCATGTCAAAGTCAACTTTAGGGTTGGCCAGGCGCCAAGGTAGAAGCATGCTGTATACGCAATAGATGGCGACTAAAGTTGGACGGGCTGCAGTTGAGGTCAACGGCCTCGGCTTGATGGATGGTGAGTCGGCCGGGTGGGAAGGGTGAGAAGCGTATGCCGACAGCCATGTGAAGAAGCAGACACCGAGGGATGTCATGTGTCTCGATTGAGGACGTCAATGAGGTGACATAGTAGACAGGCATAAGACACTCGACGTTGAAGCTCAATAACTATTACCGTTGGCAATTTTGCCGAGGTCGGGGGCCGAATTAGCGTGTTGTCGTGAATCCAGAGCTGCTTTAGTACCTAGGGCTGAAACGGAGAAATGGCTGGGATGTGCGTGGCCGAAGGGTCCAGAGAGGCGCTCCGGCCAGCATCTTCGCCACAGATGAAGGATATCGTTCATCGACAATTGTCCGAACGATGTTGGCCGCAAACCATGGAGACGTCAAGTCGTAGTTATCTCTTGGGCAGCTAATCAGGCGTTGCAGGACAATCGCTGTCCTGTTGGTGCGGGTGCAAATTCCTGGCCGTGGGCAGAAGCATGCAAGGTCCCGGCTCTCGCTCCATGGCGAACTAGTGCTGTTGGGAAGTTTCGCTCAACACTTCACCCGATGCACCGTGGGCGGGTTGGAATTGTCGCTGGCATGCCACCGCCTACCACGCTCCCTTTAATACCCTCTCTCCGCTGTTTCTGTTGAGCCCCTCCGTCCTCCACGCTTGCCCTCGTACAACCTCACGCCACTCGTTGTGTTTTTTGTCTTGTGTTCCACCCCCTCCGCAGGGAGTTCCGTGCTTCACCGAACAGCGTTCCGAAAGCATAAAAGTGCTCTCGACGCCCTCCTCCACCACCTCTACACAATACCTTTCATTTTTCTCACCTTGCTCGAAGATCTAATCAACCATGCCTTCTCACCAGCCTACCGCTGGCGAGTTAGCCGTTGACCCCCAATACGTCTCGCAGCCTTGTGCTATGGCCAGTCCGTCGGAGCCAAACCGGAACCCAAAATATGATCCCAAGAAGCCACATATTGCCGATACGCCTATGACACGCAAAAACTGGTACAAGCATGTCAATTGGCTTAATGTACGTCATCCACGGAGTCGTGAACCCTTCGTTTTGAATTTTCTAACATTGACAAGGTTTTCCTCATCATTGGAATCCCAATCATGGGCCTGGTCGCTGCCTTCTGGACACCTCTGCGACTGCCCACCGCCATCTGGGCAGTTGTGTACTACTTCTGGACTGGTCTTGGAATTACTGCTGGATACCATCGTCTCTGGGCACACAAGTCATACAATGCTACCCTGCCACTCAAGATTTTCTTGGCCGGTGTTGGTGGTGGAGCTGTCGAAGGATCCATTCGCTGGTGGAGCCGAGACCACCGCGCCCATCATAGATACACCGACACCACCAAGGACCCGTACAGCGTTCGCAAGGGACTCATGTACAGCCATCTTGGCTGGATGGTCATGAAGCAGAATCCTAAGCGGATTGGTCGTACCGACATCAGTGACCTCAACGAAGATCCTGTCGTTGTTTGGCAGCACAGAAATTACCTCAAGGTTGTTTTCTTCATGGGTCTGGCTTTCCCGACCTTGGTTGCCGGTCTTGGATGGGGAGACTGGTGGGGTGGCTACATCTACGCCGGCATTCTCCGCATCTTCTTCGTCCAGCAGGCCACTTTCTGTGTCAACTCTCTTGCCCACTGGCTCGGAGACCAACCCTTCGATGACCGCAACAGCCCAAGGGACCACCTCGTTACCGCACTTGTGACTCTTGGTGAAGGATACCACAACTTCCACCATGAGTTCCCATCAGACTACCGCAATGCCATCCAATGGCACCAATATGACCCTACCAAGTGGTGCATTTACGTGTGGGGCAAACTTGGTTTGGCTTACGACCTGAAGCAATTCCGTGCCAACGAAATCGAGAAGGGCCGTGTTCAGCAGATGCAGAAGAAGCTCGATCAGAAGCGCTCTAAGCTTGACTGGGGTGTACCTCTTGATCAGCTTCCAGTCATCGAATGGGACGACTATGTCGAGCAAGTGAACAATGGGCGCGGTTTGATCGCTGTCGCTGGTGTCGTTCACGACGTGACAGATTTCATCAGCGAGCACCCTGGTGGAAAGGCCATGATCAAGAGCGGCCTTGGCAAGGACGCTACCGCAATCTTCAACGGCGGTGTATACAATCACTCTAACGCCGCTCACAACCTTCTCTCTACGATGAGAGTGGGTGTAATTCGTGGTGGCTGTGAAGTTGAAATCTGGAAGCGGGCGCAAAGAGAGAACAAGGATGTACAGTACGTCAAGGATGACGCAGGCAACCGTATCATTCGAGCGGGCAACCAGGTCACCAAGGTTGAGCAGCCCATTGTCAGTGCAAGCGCGGCATGAGCGAACATAATGTTAGATGTTTAATGTTCGTCTACGGTTGAGTCTGCTTCTCAGCGTGGCTGGCGTTTAGGCACTGGATAATTTTGGGCGGAAGCCATACTACTGTTTTTTGCATTCGCTAAAGGTATTGACCTTTATACGACACTTATATGACCGGAGGGTTGTGGTCATTATTAGCATGGACCTTCACCTACTCGATATCAATACTATGAAGTTGATGACAAGTTATCTAACTTTTCAAACGCGCTGTATCACGTGAAGACTGGACATAATACTTTTTGCTATAAACTTTGGATTTGATGCGTCGACACTATGACCAGCAAGCTCGTTCTTTCTGGCTGTGTACTGTGTGAGTTGACTGTACCAGTTTCCCAGTTGGGGTGAAGCATCTCGCTTCCACAGTCGACGTTCAACCTCCAAGCTCTTTCACATTGACAAGACAAACACATATTGGTCCGTTAGAAGCGTGTTCTTGTCCAGTTACGAACTCCAAATCGACTCTTAGATAGTCCAGGTCTGTTTGCTCTTTCGGAAAATATGGATCGAGACGATCCTGAAGGGATCCCCGCCAACAAGCGGCGAAGGCTCGACCTCGACTCCCACACAGATGCAGCCAGTGGTAGCCAAGATCTTGAAGGAAAACCCACTGCCTTTGGAGCACCACGCTGCTTATCTCTGGATCGAGCCATAAGTCCTCCGCTGATCAAACGCATCAAATTGCCTACAGCTCACGAGTCCCCAATTCCAACTCTAGTAGCAGAGCAAGTCAAGGATGATTCTGACTCGCTCAAATACATGCCCTCACCCATCCAGCTCATGCGTATACGAGATCTACCGGCTGCCCAGAACATCGACACCATTGGGTTGAACGATATCCTTGGAAGCCCCTTGATCAAGGAATGCTGGCAATTTAATTTTCTCTTTGACCTTGATTTCTTAATGTCAGTTGCCGCTGTCTAGCATCCGCTTTTGGTCGCTCTCTCATTTGAAGGGATGTAGGGGCGCCTTCCATTCCGATATCAAGGATTCTATGAAAGTTAAGGTTGTTCATGGGTCTTGGAAGAGGGACGATCCCAATCGGGTCCGGCTTGAGGTAAGATGATAGATCATGGCCCTTTGAAAAGCGGATTGAAACTGAGCTTGGTTCTCGTTTGATCATCTCATAGCTCTAATATCGTCTAGCACTCCTCCAAACGCTATCCAAACCTCGAACTCGTTCCTGCTTACATGCCTGAGCCGTTTGGGACCCACCATTCTAAGATGATGATACTCATTCGCGATGATGGCTGCGCACAAGTCATCATTCACACCGCAAACATGATCTCCCGAGACTGGGCAAACTTGACCCAAGCCATCTGGCGCTCACCGCTGCTACCTCTCCAAGAGAACTCCGCTGATCAGTCGAGTAGGGGTCAAAGCGATCATATAGCTCTCCCAATAGGCAGCGGCCAGCGCTTCAAGATCGACTTGCTTCGCTATCTCCAGGCATATGGAAATCGACTGCGTGATCTCACGACGCAAATACTCTTATATGACTTTTCAGCTGTGAGAGCAGCACTGATAGCAAGTACACCATCTCGTCAACATGCCGCCACTTCGAAGCCTGAGATTCAGACATCTTGGGGATGGCTGGGTCTCAGCGAAGTCCTGAACAGTATTCCCATCACACGAACTCGGAATCCAAAATCATCACCAAGCATCGTAACGCAAATCTCCTCTATTGCAACATTGGGACACAAGCCAGAATGGCTCGATGCTTTCCTAACCGTTCTTTCCCGTTCCAAGTCTTCCTCATCCGCTTCATCAATTCCTACTCCCGGAAACGCATTTTTCTTCAATTCCCAAGCGAGACCCAAATTCTCCAAACCAACCTTCAACATCATATTCCCTACAGCACTCGAAATCCGCAACTCGCTAGACGGATACGCTTCAGGCGGCTCCATCCACATGAAGCTCCAATCTGCAGCTCAACAGAAGCAACTCACATATCTAAAACCACTGCTCTGTCACTGGTGGAATAAACCATCTCCACCATCTTCTCACCTCAATCCTACCTCTCAAATCCCAATTCAGACCCAATCACAAAATCCGAACCCGGAGATCAGGGAAGCCCACCGTGGCCCTGCTGCCCCGCACATCAAAACCTACATACGCTTTTCAGATCAGGAGAAGAGGGAGATCGATTGGGCTATGGTGACGAGTGCGAACCTGTCGACTCAGGCTTGGGGGAGTTTACCGGCGCAGAAAGACGCAGAGATAAGGGTCTCGAGTTATGAGATTGGGGTTGTGGTCTGGCCGGATTTGTATAAGGAGACGGAGGATGAGGTGGTGAGGATGGTAACGGCTTTTGGGACCGATATGCCGGCACCGGAGCCGGCAGCTGGGGATGGGGAAGGGGATACGGGTCGCGATAGCGAAGGGAAGGAGACTACAGAGGAAGGGGAAAGGAAGAAGTTGAAAATTGTGGGGTTCAGAATGCCTTATGATTTACCCCTTGTTCCGTATGGGAAGGATGATGTGCCGTGGTGCGCGACGGCGAGTTATGAGGAGTCGGATTGGATGGGTATGCTATGGAAGGGGTATACGCCGCACGGCTGAATGGGAGACTTTTATTAGTGTTTGAGCTGGATGAAGGAGTAAGAAGGATTGGATCTCATGGCAGGCATATAATTGCACCAGCAGGACCAGACTCCCATCGCATCATCTGAAATAGCACCGGAAGAGATGAAAACATGCCATCGCCTTAAGAAATATATACGGCCGTGGTTGCGCTTATGTAATCGACTTCTACACTCTCGTCATTCCCGATATAGTCTCTGATGAATCCAAGTCTGCACAACAGGTAACCTGAGCAGCCACGCAGACAGTCAAACCCACTACTACTGGGTTCCATACTTCTTCTTCAGCGACGCGACCAGGTCAATATACTTCTTGTCCGCTTGCGATTTGGTCACACCTTCGTCCACGAACTTTTGCCAGCGGTTGCGTTTCGCTTTGCCCTGTCTCTGAGTTAGAAGCCAGCCAGCTGTCTTCTCTACTAGCAGAGTGATAGATAGAAAATCGTCTCAGGCTTTGCAAAAAGGATAGAGTTGAAAGGATTGAGTCGATATCGGTGACAAACATACCTCCATATCGAACATTCCGGGTTTCGGAAGCGTCGTGATGTCATCTTTTCCGTCAGCGATCTTGCCGTAGGCGTACATCTATTTTCTCGATATCAGCTTCAATATTCTTCGCTTATCACTGGACCAATTCAGATGTCGAATCTCTGGTTCGAGGTTGGATGGGAGAGGAAAGAGAGCAAGCAACATACATCAAGCTTCTCGTCATTGGTGGGTGCCTTGGCCAAAGTCCGACTCTCCTCCCAGGCTTTCTTGAATTGAGCGGACCCGGGCATTTTGAACTTGATGTAAGAGATGCTTCAGTGAAGTAAGGTATATTGTTGAAGGGAGGCAGTTGGCAGTGAGGTCGCTCTGGTGCGGTAGAGAGTTTGGAGGTGTGTTTGTTGAGTGAGATGGCGGGGTTGAGATGCAACCATTACTGTTTGGTGGGGCGCAGCAGGATGACGGAGGAAGGGGCAGCTGACGACACTACTGCATGCCACCTTGGCTGGGCCCTTGGTGCTACCTCCGAAGCTAAGCGGGTAGTCAATGATTACACCAGCGAATTGACCAGGTAGCAAGGTATGGCCCGAAACTTCCATTCATATAACAGTCAGTAAAAGGGATGCTTTTCATGCGAGCAACATCTAGATGATAGAGGAAAGCGTCGAAATCAAAGACTTGGCCGCAGGCTTCATATACTCGAACGTCGATGCTGCAATGCCCGGGGTTACATCAGCCTGGACTCTATTTGCGCCATTCGCCATTATGTCTAATTCACTCGGCTCGTCCCTAGGAAGCCGGAAGAGATCTGGGAGTCCTCGTAAGAGCCAGTCATCAGTGATCGAGCTGGCATCAAAACCAGCTTGCACGAGTGCTGCATCCCAAAGATGCAGAATCCCGTACTCGTCAGCTACCATGGTGGGTGAGTGATAGCCATCCGTTTCAGCAGACTTTGACAGCCCCCAACATGAGCAAATCGTCGCAGGGTCCTCTCCGTGCTGCAGAAGCTTGACGAGTATGCGACGAATATGTCTGCTTACAAGCCTCCGCCAATCTTTACTATCGTGCCAATAGTTTCCGTATGACAAAGCGAAGTAGAGGAGATGAGATCGACCGGAGCAAAAGGTAGTCACTTGTTGGCTATCGGGGAAGGTTCGGCCGGCCGCATACACTCGATCCTTAATCCCCCGTGAACATAAAGATGCTAACGCGTCAAATCTGAAATCATGGCGCTTCTTGAAATCTGTATCGTGACAATTGCAAAGACATTTTGACGTCGTACGAACGATCTCTCCAAAAATAAGGTCGGGATAGTCGTAAGCCAATTCGTCAAGGCCGAACCACGAGTCGTGTTGAAAGTAGTCCAGATCAAGTCCAAGAACATTGTTACCACTACGTGATTGGCTCCACATGCTCAATAGGACTTCGGGATCTTCAAAAGGGTCTTTCTTAGCTTTACGTAGACCGAGTTTACAGAGAATATCGATGTTTTCGAACTCGATTATCTCGCTATGAGATCGCCACGATTCCATATCTAAGTCCCTCGTCAACATCCAATCGTGTGAATTGCTCTTGCATTTGTAAAAGAGCTTCGGCATGATAGTCGACGGGTCTGCACCTCGATCAATCAATATCTGAATGAGTTCAAAATTGTCTTTAGATGTTGTATCAATGGTGAGATCGATGGCGCATTCCAGTAAAGTCTCGCCGCTTAGAGTCATGTCCAAAGGGGATGCTTCGCCTGTTTCGATGAGCCGTTGGACCCCTTTCCAGTTATGGTCCCTGCACCTTTGGAACACAAGTGAATAGTGAGGTACCATGTGGAGGTAACGAAAATTGAGAGACCGCGATAGATTGGTATCATTCAAGTCAGGTGTTGATTCGTAAGAAGCAAACCACGCCTTTAGTGGCATCCATGAGAAAGGGATAAATTTACAAGTAATGCGATAATCTATGAGCTGCTGTTTTATGAGAGTCCCCTTTGGAGTGCCAATGCAGTCGATTAAGGTTGACACTGTGTTCACGTAGAATTTCCCCATAGCTGTCAAAAACTTGCGGTTCGAGACATTTCGTTTCCGCGTGACAGGAGCGTATACTGTATTCGTGGTTTTGTGTCTAGCAGAGGCTATTGAGGTAGTCCCATGATGTCCTCTGGTTTCGGTCAAAGATGATATTTGAGGATGACAGGACGTTCCCCTTTGGATTTGAGAGTCCTGAATGCCGTACCGAGAAGGATACAATGTCCTGAGTATAGAAGTGTCAAGAGACGAGGTAACCATTTCATTCCTGTGCCTGTTCATTTCCTCCTGGATGACTGTGCGTATCGCCGATGGCAAGTCGTCCAATGTTTGCTTCAGGTCCGTTATGCCTTCTTCAACTCTTCGAGTGATTGCGAATGTTTTTTCTGTGTTGTCGGATGCGATCGATAAGCCTGTAGATATCTTGTGCAACGAGCTTTGAACGACTTCTGCATGGTTATCGTGGATCTCACGAACATATCTAATTGGAGTCAGTGTAAACAAGGTCATGTATCTGTCGATCGGGAGCTCGAGCATACTTTAAGGCATCCCCATGATAACCAGAAAGGGCGAGGTGGTAAGCTTTCATCGCAAGCTGCAATGAAGACTTCGCACTTTCCAGATCGGAGACATGACGCTGAAATTTGGTTTTCTTTGATCCTGCGAGGAACTGTTTCCACTTTCTTTTGGTCCCATTTTTGAGCTTGAGAAAATCTTGCTGCTCCAATAGCTTTCGAATTGATTCTATCCGATCCCAGCAATACTCGACGGCTTCAGCGATACACTTTTGGCCTTCGGGATTAACATCCGCGGGCGTTTCGTTCGAAATAAGAAACAACGATGACTGCAAGATCTCGAGATGGGCTCGTAGATTCGTAATCAATCTAGGAGCGTCTTGAAAATCATCGATGACTTCAATGATGTATGCTACCCCTTGAGCGGCCTGTCCGGCCAGGCCTATGAATTGTGCAGCAGCTGTGGCCACGCCTAAGATTTCCGCCATAGTAAAACGAAAGAAGGATTTACTGCATACTCCTCGAAAACATGACAAGATAAAGGGAATAAGGGAATAGATTGATCAAGAAAAGAGAAGGGACTAACTGATTGCGTAATGAACAAATGATTTTTCTGGGATTTGAAGTGGCAATCATAAGGAACGCTGCGCAGGTCTCACAGAGCGAGGCTCCTACTTCTGAGACACACAGGATTTCCATGAAGGCATTGGGGTTGCATGTCCCTACCAGCCTGCAACATCCCGCCCAGCAAGTCACAGGGGTCACAACAAGCACAGCCGCTGAGGAACCCCACGGCTATCAAACATGTGGATGATAGGCGGGGGAAGCCCTTCCGACGGACCGCTCCATCGTTCATGCATTTGCTACAGGCACTAGGCTTTCGCGTGACGCTTGACTGCGATGGGTATTGAGCTGAGGTGTTGGGGCGGAGTCGTAGGCGGCAAGCAAGCGCTTGTGCGCAGCCTCAGTGCTGTGTTACAGTGCCTGTGAGGATCAAATAATTACGTGGAACAAGGAAAAGCTGGTGGCTGCATGCTGTTGCCTTTTGCGTTTTGTTTGGTATCTGCCGTTGGTGAATCCCAATAGTACTCTGGTTGACATCAATCCTGAGGTACATGTTTGTCATAATATTAACCTTGAGACTTCACAGCTGTACACCGGGGGCGAACTCGGCGAGAAGGCTTCAGTTGAAGGAATGCAAGAGTGCTGTAGATGGCATTCGGATGGCTGGTGAGAAAGACAAAGGCCTGGCGCGATGCTGTTTTGTTAGGTAGGAAGCTGCACTAGACCAGAATAGGATGGACTGGAATACATGGACGAGCGTTCACTCGAGATCAAATTCTGCAGGTACTGGTAAGCTCGACTGGATGAGATACTCTATTTGTATTCCAATATAGGTACGTGCTTAAGAATCTAATATTATATAATCGTTATGGCTGGGAGGGATTCGATAGTACCAGGGAGTATATATTGGCTCGGGGACCGACTTGCGCGCTCAAACCAGCCAATTCGTTCAAACGCCTCTTCTTTGATCTGAGACCAATGGCTCCGCTCGACTTTAACCAACACAAGGCCCCAAACGGAGTATTCTGATGAATCTTCAAGGTAGAAGCATTTAGCAAGGTCCAAGAACCACAACTGACAATGCGCTGATTGCCAAGACAGCTCATGCAGCAAATGCTTACTCCACAGTCCAGCGAGATAGGTGTCTTGCATGCCCCTTTGGAAGTAAGACACAACCCCTGAGAGCGCAGACAACTTGTCTGAGGAGTAAGTCACTCGTCGTGTCGAATAGTCCATTACTACCAATTTCCAGATTCTGAAAAGTTCTGGCAACGTCTCTGCCAGTCGTGACGAGCGGAAGGATCCTATGTTTCGTGAGTACACGCTCAGACTTGGACGAATAATTCCTCCGTCTGAAGTCAATCGTATCGTGGTTAGCCCTGCAGAGGCGCAGTATCCATTCCAGTCCGTCATGTGCCCACTGACTGCTGCGTCTTGCACGCACTTCCAAACAACGCAATCACGCCCATAGAGAAGAAGTTGGGGGGAGAGAAGCATCTCTTGAAGAGTCCAAGCTCCTTCGTGAAGCGGTTCCCGCTCGAATTGCCTTTGCTTCTGCAAGAGGTGCAGCTTGCCGAGCCCATCGGCTTTTTTGCCCATGCAACGTACGGGGAGGCTTAAATGGGAGATTCGCCATCAAGAACACAAAGGAAGCCTTCAGCAGAGTTACTGGAACATGCTGCTGCTATTGTTAGGTATGCGTTTTGGAAGACTTGGTCCATCCGGGCTATTTCTTTCTCTTTGTCTTCCGCGCAATCCTGTAGTATACAGAGCGCATCAATCCAGAGGTATTTGAACCCGAGAGCTTGGGTTGTGATTATTGCATCCTGAATGGTCTGTGGTAGAGTATCATATGAGATACTATGAATGTGCTCCTTAAGGGTACTTGAAGTGGTAACCACAGGTTGCGCCACGCCCCAGCTGTAGCTCAACGCTACATAAGGCGCGCGATCATGTTGGGGGGCGTGTAGCCGGAGACGACCACGCGCCGCGGAAACATCTATGACCCGAGTTGGAAGCTTATTGCCCTGGGTCGAGCACCGAGGATGAGTGTCATCGCATTGGTTTATCCACGTCTGAATGAGATCAAGTGCTTCCCGGGATCCTCTATTCTTTTCGCTACTTCGCTCCGGTAATATTGTAGCCAAAGGATCATCTAAATTAGCATTATGAATTAGCTACGTCTCAACGTAATTACTTCAAGGTTTCCTGTACTATCTTGATGGCTCAGACAGAGAAGAAAGATTTCAATTGATGTAAAAGCCCTTGGAATCAAGACTGTATACTGACCATGGTCTACGGTAACCCGGAACTTCAACGTCCCAGCGAATATGTTCTCAGGGCATCTTATCCGCAATATGCTATTGTAAACATCCAGCCAAAAATGAAATTTTGCGTCAGTCCTCGAGGTCTCCGAATTTGGTCACCTGTGTAAACGGCTACGTTTCATGCTTGCTATACGCTGTAGGAAACGTTTTTATCACCGTCAAATATGGCTCATATGGACAGTAGATTGATATTTAGGGGGGATCATATACCCGGAAGGGGCTAAGTCAACCACATTCTGAGGGACTTCGATATCTCCGCAATCCTTTGAGCGCTTTCACTTCTTCCACAATCTCTCAATTTTCTCCAACTCCTCATCAATCTTCTTGAAGCTCCAGCTCTGATAGAACGGTGGATACAAGAAAGGCCTTAGGTCATATCGATTATCATCTGGCGAGTAGTCGTTACTATGCAAACTCGGCGTCAAAGTAGTCATTTTGTGGCGATTGATAGCATAGTAGTGGAAGAACCGTTTGACCTTTTCTGCAACCTGTCGGGGCTCATATACTGGTCTCTCCTCTTCTGAGTTGCGAGCACCTTCCGGACCCCACTCGTGAACCAACCGCTGGAACATGCCAAACGGCCCGAGCTTGTTGACTTTACGAAGTCTACCAAATTCAGTCAGCTCGTCATAGGTCATTCCCATATCTGCTTCATCACTCTGAACATATGTCTCAGTGATAGGTTCAAGCTCTGCAGTAGGGACGGCTGTGAGAAAATCATGAAGGCAAGGGATGTCATAGCTCTTCTCCGCCCAAGCAATGAAGCGTTTTAGATCTGATTTGTCTATGCTACCGATTGGATTGATATCGGCGCTCGAACAATCATATTTTGTCTGCCAAAGTCAGCAATCTTTGGCTCCTGGACAGTGATACCACGCTTACTAAGTAGCCCCTTAGAGATTCCCCGACATTCGCACTACCCAATACGAGCAGAGACCCCCCTCCAGGTCTCTTTCGAGTAGTTGGTAGGATTTGGGCAAATTCGTATGCCGTAACCATGCGTGACCGGGCTTGGATGTTCTGAAGCATCAGATTTTCGGCGCTACTACCACCTTCAACTTTGAACTTCGGCTCAAAATTCAAAGTGCTGATGACGAGGTTACGCTGCGCGTTGTAGACATCGTCGATATCAAGATTCACATGATAGGAACCGATTGCTTCAGACAAGTCCTTGGCGCGTTGTCTGGTCTCATTGCTGCTCTGCTTGGACATGCCCATATAGACCGTGTGGAAGATTTGGTTGCATAATTCCTGGGCCGTTTTTGGAATTCCTTCGCTGTACTTTGCTATCCTCTTAACATCTGCAATAACTTGCTCATTGCCTGCTTCACAGGCCTCGACGACAAGTGTGCACATTGAAAAGACCATGGTCGCTGTAGCGCAAGAGTCGATACCCCCAGACAATGGAACGAGGTAGCCAGCAACTCCACATCGTCTCAAATAATCCCAGAGATATGCTCCTGTACAGAGTGCTATCTCTTCTTCTGGCGAGTGATACCGCGGCTGCGTTTGCGGAGTCGGGTACTTGCCTAGATTGAGATCTTCCTCGTCCGAGCTCAAGGAGAATTCCGTTTCTATCCTTTTATATGCTGGGGCTGAAATGGCCTGAAGACCCCGGGATGGTGCGAAGCGGTACGCCCTTACTTCTTCAAGATCAACGGTGGCAGTAATGACTTCAACATCCGAGAGAGAGAATTGAGATGCTTGTGCTAGGACTTTTCCGTTGACGATGATCATGGCAGAACCGTCATAGTAAAGCCTATCACCGTCACATCCTTGCTGGTTGGCATACAAATATATGCCACCATTCTTCCTGGTCGCTTCTATGATCAGTTGCAGTCGGGTATCTAGCTTCCTGAGCGTAAAGTGAGAGCCGCTACTGTTAGTGAAGACCTCAACTCCATTAAGGCCCATGGCATTATGCGGAGAATCAGGAGTGAAAAGCTCCTCACATGTCTCGGCACCGATACATGTGTCGGGCGTAGAGATTACCGCATCTCCGATCGTGACCTTCGTGGAGCCTTGGAGTTTTCGAACCATGCGCGGTAGGTAGTAATCTTCGCAATGCCGCGGCCGTCCCCACGGAATGAAATACCTCATCTCGCGGTAATTGCCATCATTTGCAAGCCATAGCTTCGGTCTGATGCATAATATCTTGCCATCCAAGCATATGACTCTACAGTTGAACCTGTTGTTGCGATGCATAATAGGCATGCCTACGTCGATGATGATGTCGTAGCATGACTTATCTTGTAAAAGCCGCGTGAGCATCTCCCAACTGTGGAGAAAGAGGTCTTCTTCCAACCTAATTGACATAGTGAGACTGCCGAACTGCTTTGTTCCTCCGTTTCAGACTCACAAATGATCTAGACTTGGAACGTAACGTCAGCACCCACCATGACCGGTAATAGGAGCGATTGCGGGACTTACCAGCCATAGCCGCAGGTTTCGAGCTCAGGACCAACTCTGAGAGTTGCGCCTGCAGCCTTCGCTTTGTGGATGGACTCAATGATACGCTTCAGATTGCCCTCCCAATCTAATGCCCATTGATTGAGATTGCAAGTAGCAACAGTGATGAGGTGGCCCATGATTGGCCAAAGTGTGTGTCGTAGCTTTGAAATTCAAGTGAGAGCAAGGCCCTAAGAGGAGATATCGGCGGTTACTCGCCTCATCTAAACTCCCTACGTCAGCAGCAACGCAAGTCCATTCACACTTTGGAGACTCTACAAATGACCAGCAAAAATTGCACTTTCACTAGCAATTATCCACGGTAGAGGTGTTGATGGTGGATAGATGTGAGTCAGGACCGATAGGTAGACAGATTAACCTCGCTCTAGATGAGAAAGCGACTGATTGGTTACTCCACATGCTTATGTCAGCAATTAGTAGAATAAGACCGCTAGCAACTCTAACTCTTGGTTCTACATCGTGTTTACTTTCTTGTCCGAAACCCTCTTTTCTATGTTCATTCGAATCACCCTTCTCGAACTGATTGAAGAGTCATCTGAAAGTGCACTATTCTTAAAGAAATCGAAGCGCAAAAAGCTGAAAGCTGAAACGCCATCGCTCTTACAACATTTGATTGAGCTTTGCATGCCCATGTATTTAAATATCAAACCCCATCGCCCAAGCGCCTCTAATACCTCAACTTTTGCTTCCTCTTGGATCGGAAGCTGACAGTAGCACATTGTGGGGTTGGCAATACGGCGTGGAGGTTGCTAGTGCGAGGCAGAGCGTGATATGGATGCAGCACATAGAGAAGGAAGTAAAGCGCAAGATCGAGCTCAAAAATAAGGAAGCCAATCTTCTTGAAAGTAGCTGCTGCATTAAGATTTCTATGAAGGGTAGTGAGAAAGTATATCGTAAAGTTCCGTCTGGCCTCTCCGCTGAGCCATCTCAGCCGGAGTTTCACCAATTATATTCTTGATTGTGCGATCCGCTTCGTTGTCTAGCAGAAACTGAAGTCGATCTTTGGCCCCCCTATATACAGCGTAGTGAAGTGGAGAACTCCATGGGTGAGAAGGGGCGTTGATGTCCATGCCATGATCGATCAGGAAACTCATGATCGGAATGCCACCATTACCTCGGGGAGTGATTGCACTGTATAAAGCCTGAGGATCTAATTTCGCCCCATGGGCAAGGAGCAATTCGAGAATTGTGGTTGACGGGTGCAGAGCAGCGGTTGCTAGAGGCGTGACACCTGCAAGGCTTCGGCGGTTAGGGTCAGCTCCTTGCTCTAGGAGCCACTTTGTGCACATTTCATTGTCCAACACGAGTCTTTGAGACATTAGTGATGTTTTATGACTCGTTTCTTGAGTTGTAGATATCGTGCCTTAAAGCAGGAGAACCAAACTCCGTTGAGTTGATGTCCCACCCGTGAGTCAAAAACTCCTGGAAGATCGCGGGATCTTCACTCGCGGTGGCACTTAAGAAGGCTAACTTTGTGATCTGAGCACCATGCTCAAGTAGTTGTCTCACCACCGCAGCATGACCTGACTTGACAGCACGGCTGTATTGAGATCATCCTGTGAAAGCTTCGGGTTGGAACTCAGGATGATTTGAAGTTCCTCAACATCGCCTCGGGAGCAAAAATCTTGGAGTATCGAAGGTGTCATGGGAACTCCGTCGCTTTTCTGCGATGAGAATTGGAGCTTGAGGATGATAACTGCGAAAACAACCCCGGAAGCAGGGTCACCCGACTTGCTATGTCAGCCTTGGAATTTGAGGCACAGCTAGTATGCACATCGATGTTTTTACTTCGTTACACTATGCCGCCGATAACTTATTTAGCGTAACGAGCTGAAAGTAATTTTTCTACCTATAACGAACATAATGGAAATTCAGATTTCAACCCATTGCGAAAAGTCTAACATATGTCGATGACAAGCATGTTGAGTGATTGGGGGCCAAGACGTTGTAGCGCTAACACCAATTGTTGAACCGTCAAAATACTTGAAGAACATGCGAGGCCTTGATTGAGCATCCTGTGGAGGCTATTGTGGTTAAATTAACGTCGCCGTATATTCTAAAGGCCGTTATTAAAGGATTGACAAAGGAGAAAGGGAGAGACAAAAACGAGGAGTAACAATTCCCATTCGGCAAGGTCAAGGACTTCAGTGACGAAGATTATGTGCGTGCATTTGTTACGATACTATCTGTGAACGCGACCAAGGAAACGATTGGATATAGACCAATGGGACCAGATCATGGAAATAGTTGGCGGTATCATACCTTACTGAAGGACGAAAAGCGCTGGGATGAAGTTAAGTACAATCCCCTAGATAAAGACGATGTTGCACTTGAAGAAAGGGCAAAAGGAAAGAGCTTCTTCAAGGACGACCCCGACCATGAAGGGAAACAAGCCATAATCTGGATCGAGGACAACCCGAGGTCATGCCACGAATATAAGTGATGGAATACCACATCTCTAGTTCTCGATTACAGAATTTATAGAGAGCTGTACATCGATGTCTACATTTGTGATTAATATTAAACGACTCATACATTGCGGATCTTCTTCAGATCGGTTGACGATGGCAAGATGCTTTGCTTGAACAAGCTAATCGCGAAATGAAGATCCTCGCCCTACATGACGTGAGTATGGCATCTTGTCGTATCAAAAAGGTGGATATACTTACTACCTCTCCCTCTTGCACAAATATCAGACTTGCACCACTGCTTGTAGTAGTCTAAAACATTCTTGCACATCGTCCATGATCTCGTACGCCGCAAGCATATACGGCTCCGGGCTCACATGAGATCATCCATGGCGCTGTACCTTTGGATTTATGCCACCGTGTTCAGAGGATATCCTGGAAAACCTTACCTCAGTCCTATCTCATTGCAGAACGAGCCTCTCCAACGTCTTGTCCACGATCGGCAGCAACTCCACTAACCGGTTCGGATCCCTCATCAGTGCCGGGACATCCTCTCTTGTCTTCACGAGTGCTTCTCTTACGACCTCGAACTTCTGTTCCCTTGCAGTATACTCCCTAATCACCTCTCCGGTCGCGAACTCGACAAACACCCTTGTGTCTCGTATTCTAAAGATAACGTCATCTAAGCGCATGAAGAACCGCATGAGAAGTAGCAGACGAGCCGGCATCACCCTAATCTTGCAGGATAGCATGGCGATACCGTTGTCTGCGAGCTCGTCTTCGTAGAGCATAACGTCGTCGAAGAAGAGAATCGGATCCGGGCGTTTCAGGAGGGCGAGAGGAATAGGCGTATCGGTTGGTTCGAAGGCGGGCGGGGGTTCAGAGGAGCCTTTGTAATCGGTGCTATAGGACCAATCGAAGGGTTTGACTACTTCTTTGATGTCTTCGAACTGCTTTTGGCTGGGGAGCCGGTCAGAGAAGACCGAGCATGTCAAGGTTGGAGCAAGCTCTCGTACCGGTTCTGCTGCCACTCTCTCGAGTAGGATACCTTTAACATAGCCTCCCCCGTCTTGTCGACTTTATCCAGCGCATCAAATGCGTTCAACTCAATCTTCCAGCCGCTCTTCGCGTGTTCTATCCTCGCGAAATTGTCGCCGAAGATCATCTCAGGCGGAGCGATGCCCAACTTTTTGGTCATATCCTCGATCGGACCGGCCTTGAGGATGGGCAGTTTCCGCGTCGTAATCCGGAAGCCTTCTCTAGAAATCGAGGCATCGGCGTCATGGCTTGGGACATGGGTGTCTAGAGGGGCGCCGTTTAACGACGACATCATTGCTGATGAGCCAAATTCGCCCTCGTGATATGAAAGGTGAAGTGTCGAGCCAACAGTGAGTGCAGGAGAGGAAGAATTGCGTCGGTGCTGCAGTCGAGCGTACAAAAGCGTGGGGTTGCGGCCGAAGCTCCCGCTGACATGCAGCTCGGGACGACTTCGGCCCAAATGTGATGCGCAACGTCGGCCACGCAACGGGTTGCTATAGGGCATGTAAATAATAACAATCCTGTACCTTTCGGCCTGCGCATATCCACCCGCCCTTTGCTATTACATCCCAGCATACAAGCGCTGCTACCAGCGATCCACCGGGGCCATTTGATTCTTTCGTCTTTTATAACACTCTCATTTACGAGTCGCATCTTCGTCCTCCACACCAACTCACAATGGACGTCCAGAACCTCGAAGCCGCCTTCGAGCGCATCACAGTCACGGACGAGAATGACGACCAGCTTGTTACTACTACTACATATCACAAATCAAAAGTATTTGATTCCCCACTCATTCTTCTATCAATCGAAGCCCATCTAACACCACCGAAAAAGGGCTCGCTCACTGGACTGTCACTCTCGCAACTCGCCTCTTCAACTTCCAATGCAAACCGCATGAAGCCCATGAATCCACAGCTCCAAAAACTGCAACAGCAAGCAAATGGCGGCAAAGTCTTAGCCTCATCAATAACGAAAGTCACCTTGCCTTCCCAAGCAGCACAACATCGCTCTTCGGACGAATCATCATCTCATCGCCTTACCGAATCCAGACTCTACCCTCAAATCATTTCTCCAAAACAGTTCCACTTAGGCATGTTCGAAATTGGTAAGCCACTTGGCAAAGGCAAATTCGGTCGCGTCTACCTCGCCAAAGAGCGCTCTTCAGGATTCGTCTGCGCCCTCAAAGTCCTCCACAAGAATGAACTGCAACAGGGCAAAGTAGAGAAGCAAGTCCGTCGAGAGATCGAAATCCAATCGCATCTCGCACATCCTAATATCCTGCGTTTATTTGGCCACTTCCACGACGCCAAGCGTGTTTTCTTGATCCTGGAGTTTGCAGGCAAGGGAGAGCTGTATAAACATTTACGGCGTGAACAGCGATTTCCAGAATGGAAAGCTTCCCAGTATATCGCACAGATGGCTGCAGCATTAAAATATCTCCATAGGAAGCATGTCATGCACCGAGACATCAAACCCGAAAATATCCTAGTTGGTATCCATGGCGAGATCAAGATTTCTGATTTCGGTTGGTCTGTTCATGCTCCGAACAACCGTCGCAACACCATGTGTGGAACGCTCGATTACTTGCCCCCAGAGATGCTGAAGGGAGGAGGTAAGGAGAACTTTTATAGCGAGAAGGTCGATCTCTGGAGTTTAGGCGTGTTGACGTACGAATTCTTGGTTGGCGAGGCTCCGTTTGAAGATACCCAGATCATGACTCAGAGAAAGATCGCCAGAGGAGACTATACTGTACCTGGATTTGTGAGCCCAGAGGCTAAGGACTTGATTAAGAGGGTGAGTAATATATCTCTCAAAGACAATCGGAAAAGTTACTAATATCGATACAGTTACTCGTCCTCGACCCCGAAAAGCGCATTCCGCTCGAAGAAGTTGAGAAGCACCCTTGGATCGTCAAGCACTGCATCAAGGGTGAACGAGCCTACCAGCGCAGCTCCGGCGATAAGCTCAGAAGTAGTGGCGAAAGCTACTGAACTATGATGCCCGAAATGGTGTACGTGAAGTCTTGGCGTGTGACGTCAAGCGGGAATGAAATGAATGTAGTGGCTGGGTTGTATTATTCTTCTCATTTTGGATTTTCGGGCGTTCATTGGAGATTGGACAAGAAGTCGAACATTGCATGAAATGGAGTTTGATGGAGTATGGAAGTGGTATCTCTGAAATGCCAACTGTCTAACAGGGCTGTTCATAATGAAAGGAACCATAATTTCGATCTTGTTCACCTCAAAAGACCATGGTCACGAAGCACGTGCATAGTTCGAACTCGATATCAGTAGTTGTGTATGAGGCATACTCTCACAAGTGAAGAGTAATATGCCCACAGAGTGTAGATTGAGTGCCTGATATCCTATGCAGATAAGTACTGGAACGCCGACGCTATGCAAGATCATCAATAGTACAATGATACACATCCTCAATCCACCAAATGCCAGAATTCAATCCCAAACCCCTGACTCCCGGTCAAAAGACTGCCCCCTCACCGATAGATCTCATCAAAAGGTCTCGGATCACTGAAACAGCTATCCCAGACCTCATTCACTATCTTAGCAGCGTGCACATCATCTTTGATCCCTGGTCGATTCATAAGTGATAGAGTGGCGCGCCGTCGAACACAGTTTTGGAGTTGCTCAGTGATTCTCCATTGGTCTCTCGTGAAGAATTCGCGGGTGAAGCGGCATTCACCTGAGAGGGTTGCGGCGCGGATCTAAGGTCAATTTGTTAGTGGATTGCGCTACGTGATTTATGTCTGTCGTTTAGGATTAAAGGAAGAATGAAGGAGCAGGAAAGGAGGTAGAAATGTGAAGGAGGCAAGCTCGCTCAGGTTTGGTAAACAGCCACGGAGTACTTTCACCTTCCTAGGCGGAGCTCCAACGAGACCCGGAAAATCTCACATCCTACCCTTCATGATGCATCCAAAATGAGATCTTGCCTCCTCTCCGCCTCCAGAATAACCAGAAGATACAACACTCACCTCAGTACAAGCCTGGTGTTTCAAATTGTTGTTGTCGACCTTAAACTTTAAGTAGTCCCACGCATGTATCATCTCATGCGCCAATGTATCTTCCACATGTCCTCTATTCCTAAATTGGTTTGCGCACAGCAAGATACCGTAATCGAGCGCGAAGCCACCGGTCATGTCCGTCGTACACCTTTTGCATTGGATGTTTTTCGAATTGAGGTCACCGCCGAGCTTGGATATTTCGGTTTGCATGAAGCGGACTATAGGACCTATGATAGATTAGCTAGAGGTTCGCAGCAAATAGAAGAAATGTCAAGATGTACTGTATTGGAGGAGATAGTCCCTGTTTTCTTCGCATCGCTTGCAATCGGCTTCTTCTTTGATTTCGTCTCTAGTTGCAAAGTACTTGCGCCTTTCCTCCATACTCGCTTGCCCTGATAGTATTGCAAAGAAGGAACTCCATGTATAATAAGATTTATCGAGCTTGGGAGGGTCTGCCGTGGCTTTTGCGGGACTCGTCCCATCCGGTCTCTGATCCATGGCTGGCGGATGATGGTAGATATAAAGATGACGCGATGGAGAAAACAGAAAAGGAAGGTAGAATGGTAGAATCAAGACGCAGGGCGTGCACATGAAGTATAGGGCGCGATGCTTGGACAGAACATTGACCGGTCGAAGTGAAAGATGCGGAATGAGCGGGGATGCTGATTGGTTGGAATCGCGGTGTTGGATCTCCGCTAGAAAAATGGTGGAGGATAAATTGGAGTCATTCCCCAAGTTCCCCGCTACACAGAAGTGTGAACGACTGCGGTTGAGCGAGGACGAGGAGCTTCAATAGCCAAAATGGCCCTTCATGTGAAGAAGCATCTTACTATCGTAATAAAACTCGGTATTACTTGGCCTGTACTAATTCCCTTCATTGTCAGAAGAGGTCAGCTAACTAACGTCCTTGTTAGGTACAAGCTCAATTGTCGACGAAAGGACTCACCAGCCTCTGCTCTCAATTCTCTCCGTGATAGTAGAAACAGCTGTAAAGCTCCATCAAGATGGCCACAAAGTCATCCTTGTCTCCTCCGGTGCCATCGGCGTTGGTCTGCGTAGAATGGACCTGGACAGAAGACCCAAGCACCTTCCCAAAGTGCAAGCACTGGCAGCAATTGGGCAATGTAGGCTGATGAGTCTGTGGGATCAGCTATTTGGACATCTCAGACAACCCGTGGCACAAATACTCCTCACGAGGAATGACATAGCAGATCGGACGCAATACCTGAATGCCCAGAACACCTTCATCGAATTGCTGAATATGGGCGTAATACCGATTGTCAACGAGAATGACACATTGGCTGTCACTGAAATCAAATTCGGAGATAACGATACCCTCTCAGCTATCACAGCCGGAATGGTGCAAGCAGACTACTTGTTTCTCATGACGGACGTAGACTGTCTCTACGACAAGAACCCGCGCACAAACCCAGACGCCAAATCCATCACAGTTGTGGAAGATATTGCCGATCTCGCCGCGGACGTCTCTAGTGCTGGCTCTGCTCTGGGAACAGGAGGCATGTCAACGAAAATTGTAGCAGCACGCCTAGCCACATCTGCAGGCGTTACAACCATAATTACCAAATCCTCGAAACCAGGAAACATCTCCGCAATAATCAGGTATGCCGAAGCACAAAAGGCTGCGAAGATATCGAGTCGAAATAGCTTAGACGAACCTGCCATGACTCCCTCGCAAATCGTAATTCTGAACCTCCATGGCGCGAATCAAACTATATCTTCTACATCTCCTTCAACAACACAAGCAGCCCCGGCTCGAACTCCCTCACCAATGATGGACAGCTTGGAGCTCCCACCTTTACACACTCGCTTCCTGCCCCACCCCCATCCCATCCGCGACCGCTACTTCTGGCTCCTCCACGGTCTCGCACCGCATGGCACAATTTACATTGACCATGGCGCGTGGCATGCGCTAACTGACAAAGCCGGTCTTCTCCCCGTCGGTGTTGTAGACGTCGAAGGCTCCTTCGCCCAACAAGAAGCCGTCCGGCTCGTCGTCGTACGGAGACCTCGCTCCTCATTCCATCGTCCGCCGACTCCTCCTACACCCTCGCAAGCACAACACGCCCTCGCACATGCTCAGGCACATATCCACGGTACCTCGATCGCGACCAATTCCGTCTCAGCCCCCTTCGAATCTCAGAACCCGGCACCGTTTGAAGTGGGCCGCGCGATAGTCAATTATTCTGCAAGCGAGATTAGGAGGATCAAAGGGTTGCAAAGTACGCAGATTCATGATGTGCTTGGGTATGCGGATAGTGAGTATGTGGCGCTGAGGGAGAATATTGCGTTTCATGGGTTGGAGAGGAGTAGGCCTACAACGCCTGCTTTTGGGCAGAGGACTGGGGAACAGCACAACATCGATGCAGCATGACCGTGTGTGGACAGGGGGCAACTCTGAAACTTAGAATTGGCATTTTGGGGATGTATTTGCGGTTGGTGTGACGAGAAGTATGCTTGCTGTTCTTGGCGTAAGTAGCCGGAGACGGAATTGGCGTTGATGGAGCTATATTCTATTCTGATGTGGTCTCATACGGGGTAGAGATACTCGTTCTGCTATTCTTACGCTTGAGCCTGGATACTTGAGCACAATAGATACTTCCAAATGTATCCTGAAAACCTCAAGTAGAGATCCAATGATCATGACGAGCAAGAAATACCACATAGCTTCTCAAGGTCAAAGGCCGCTATGGATTGGACGCGTCCAATAGGTGAAGTTGATGATCTTCCCTCCAAGCCCGGGAGTAGGACGGGATTCCTAGCGGGAGATAATTCGCTTGCTTCCTCTAGTATAAGAGCTTCGGACGTAGTAACGGCTCACCGAAGCACGTGGACGGCAGAATGGATTGGGAGAGCCGTTCATTTACCACCACCGGACCCCGAACATTTTTGGAGAAGCCTTTCCGTCTTGTTTGTCATCTTCGTTCTCGAGGTAAATTCTTTGGTGGCCTGTTAGATGTTAGCAGAAATGCCCTGGGTCAGAAAAATGTATGGGAGTAATGAGATGTTGATTGGTGTGAGGCATGAACGAAGTCTGGAAGCACTCTCGATATCCTCTCAAGTGATAGGACGAAGGGATCATGGGCTCAAGATAGAAAATTAAAGAACTCTTGTATTAGTTTGAGCAACTTCGGGGAACGAGCCTAACTCCAGTTTGACGTATATCGGAAAAGAACTTACCTTTTACATCCACAGCTAGCGTCCTATACTCATACTCGTTCTGACTGGGCTTCTTCGTCATATGAACATGTACAACGCCCTGATTAAGCGGCCCCTCGACATAGAATTTCATGTGTAGATGTTCCGTTCCCCATCGATCTGTTTCTGTCGTCGAACTTGTGTCGCCCGTCAGTCCTTAAGCCATTCTTTCAGTGGGTCGTGGTTTGAGTATGTGCGTACGCAATAATCCTATTCCTGGCCCAGCGACTCCAACTCGGCTCTCCGTAGGCCTTGATCTTGCTTCCGTCCCCTAACAGTTTCGTGCATCTTGAATCTCTTCGTATCTGATCCGTCGCGCGATTAAAGTGGCTGGTCTTGCTATCGTAGGAGAAGACCTCGGAATATAGGAGCGCAAATACGCCACCCTAGCATTCGTCCAACATGAGCAAATCCCTTCCTGGCATCATATGTATATTTGGACGGAGGGGAGTAATTACTGTCATAAGGATCCCCACAATCACAATGGCAAAATTGAAACTCTGCTGCGTAGTCCTAGCAGCCTTTTCTCCAGCACTGAGATCCGTCCACTGCACACGTCCATCGTCATTCACAACGGTGACATGTCTGCGGCTGGAAGGGGAGCTGGGAGAGCTCGCTTTTAAGCTTCGGTATGTTGAGAAGGCATTAAGTCGTAGTCTTGATGGTGGAGACGATGGCGAAGACAATCGTAATAATTGCGAGCTTGCTGGCGGTCTTCGCAAAACTGTCATAGTTCACATTGGGGGAGGGCTGAGTGGTGAATAGTGAATGTAGCTTCGGCTCATGATGCGGAGGTGAGCAAATCCATGCCTGCTGCTTGTCCCCGCGGCTTGAGAGTGAGCCAGCCACTGTGGCGGCAGCAGGACAACCACCTCATAAACTTTCAACGAGACAACTCAACATCGCCATCCTCCCCTTCCCCCCTATTCATTGCATCGTCGCCTCTCTCTCGATACTCCGCAGTCTCCGAATATCGGAACGATGAGTGCAAACAAGAAATCATCGTTATCCTACCTCCCAGACATCCTCATTGCCGCCGCTGCTGTACGTTCATTATCCCCAACAATCAACACGTGCAATCGTGCCCTGCTTCGGCCTCCCTACCTCGATTCTTCTGTAACACAAGGCTACAGCTAATCCATTCTCCGACATAGCCTCTAATAGCATACTTCCTAATCCGCAATATAATATCACGCCTAGATCCCGAAGCGCAACAGAAAGAAGAAGCACGGCAAAAAGCCAGCGCCGCCTCAAGGAAGCTCGACGCGATATTAGCAAACAAGTCGAGAGGTGGCTCTGAAGATTCAGACGATGACGAAGAGTATGACAGTAGTCATCGGAGGCCGAGGAAGGAGGATTTGGTCTTGACGCAGTATGAACAGACGATTGCTATGGAGGTGGTTGCGCCGGAAGAGATACCCGTTAGTTTCGACGGTATGTTCGACTTCTATATACTAAACACTATATGGCTCAAAGTCATCGTGGGCGGTCTTCCAATTGGAGCTCGATAAGGATTGATCTGACAGTCGGAAACAGACATCGGCGGCCTCGACTCCATAATCGAAGAATTGAAAGAATCCGTTATCTACCCTCTCACAATGCCACATCTCTATGCACACTCCTCGTCTCTCCTCTCCGCCCCTTCAGGTGTTCTTCTTTACGGTCCTCCAGGCTGCGGCAAAACCATGCTTGCGAAAGCACTAGCCCACGAGAGCGGCGCCTGCTTTATCAACCTGCACATATCAACGTTGACGGAGAAATGGTATGGTGACTCGAATAAGCTCGTCAATGCCGTCTTCTCTCTAGCTAGGAAATTACAGCCAAGCATCGTCTTTATCGATGAAATAGATGCTGTACTTGGACAGAGGAGAAGTGGAGAGCACGAGGCCAGCGGCATGGTCAAAGCTGAGTATGTTATTTTCTTCCTCTTATTCTGATTTCAGATCTTTCAATCAATACCCATGAGATATGGTTGATTGACCCCTTTCGAACAGATTCATGACCCACTGGGACGGTCTCGCCTCCTCTAGTCGCCCAGGGTCAACAACCCCTCAACGCATATGCATTCTTGGAGCCACAAACCGGATTCAAGACATAGACGAAGCCATCCTCCGACGCATGCCCAAAAAGTTCCCCGTAGCCTTACCGACCGCCTCCCAGCGCCGCAATATCTTCTCGCTGATCCTCCGTGGCACCAAAATCGATAAAGATAATTTAGACATGGATTATCTTGTCAGAGTGTCTGCGGGCATGAGTGGAAGTGACATTAAGGAGACGTGCAGGGATGCAGCGATGGGGCCTGTGAGGGAGTATATTCGGCGGAAGAAGGCTGAAGGGGATCTAGGGAGGGGAAGGGGAAGAGGTCTCAAGGGTGTGGTTGTGCCAGACGATGTGAGAGGGTTACAAACGGAAGATTTCTTTGGTGTATGGAAGAAGGTAGTGGATAGTCCAGAAGATGGTGTTACGAATGGGACGAGCACAGGGTCGAGATCGAGATCGAGAAAGGCAGTCACGGAATCTGAGGACAGTAGTGTTGAAGAAGTGAGTTCGGATGGGGAAGAAAGATTTAGGGATTCGGCGTATCAGGATGTAGAGGATATTGTTAGCTGAGACAGGTTCCTTGGAGGGTTTGGAGGACTTGAAAGATTGGGTAATTATCACTGGATTTCTACATATCTAATAGTATATTTCTACTCTACGGCCTTGGGACATGGGGAGCTTGAGGCCACAGGTAGCACATTGGCGTTCAGGACGCATTGTCAACAGGCGGAAGGCGAAGAGAGGGTAACCATTCGGCGATTTTAGACAGCTCGACTGGATTCATCATGTATCAACTTAACTCAATCTTCCTGATCAAATCTTAAATTCACGCCAGCAAGACTCATTGAACTGATTGAAAGGTGAACCCATATCGACTTTTCCATATCCCGTGGGAATGCTCAACTCAATGCATCAAGATCGCAAGCCGAGTATTATGCGCCACGCCAACCAAACGGTCAGAAATCCACTCACTCCTCTTCTTCCGCTTCCGCCTCTACCTCCTCCTCGCCATCATCCGCCTCACCATCTCCTTCAACCTCAACCTCCGCCTCTTCACTTCCTGCCTCCCCGTTACCATCAACATCAATCAAATCCTCAGCCGTACCCCCTTCCCTCTCCAACCGCAACCACTCGTCCCACTCGGGAAACATTTCTTCGTCGCCCTCGCCATCCAGAGGTGGAACACCAAGTAACCTACTCACCTTCCCCTTATTCTCTTTCTCGAGTCCTGCTCTCCATTCTTTGACCAACGCGGCCGTCCTACTCGGCATATAAGTCTGAGAGAACAAGACAGCCTCGGCCATCCTGCCCGTCTTCGTAAGAAGTTTAATGCAACCTTCAACATCTCTGATTTGCCAAAGAGCCGAAAAGGCGATGTTGTTGGCCGTCGCTTCTTCTGCCAAGTTTGCCAGATTCCTGAGACCAGCTTCGTCAGATGTAGCTGAGAGTACAAGAAGTAGAGAACCCAGATCTTTAGCCCGTTCGAAGCATTCACGCGCGAGGGTGACATCCCAGCCCGAGAGAGCAGCATCGCCAACGGTCTTCCATTTATGCTCCGTGTCCTGTTCTCTTGCGATACGAGTCGCTTCTTCGAGGTCGCCAAGGGAGAGAGCGAGATCGAAGCGATGTTCAGGGTCTGTGGCGACTTTCAGCGCTAACTCTTTGTAGCCCTGACCTTCGAGAAATCGGGCGATCTTGTTGTTTTGGTCCTTGGGTACGGATGAGAGGACTTCTTCGGCAGCTTCGAGGTCGCCCCGAAGGACAAGGGTTTGGTATTCGACGACGGCCAGGGAGAGAGCGAAGGAGACGACGTTGACGTCTTTGTCTGCAACGTAGATCCTAGAGTCTCGGGGAAGATAGCCGAGAACGTAATGAGGGGCGTCGAAGTGGGAGATAGTGTAGGATTGGTCGCCGACGAGATAATTTAGACGGTTGGTGCTGTTTGTGTAGATGAAGCAGTCACCCACCCACGAACCTGTTCGGACACTGAAGATCTGTTAGTACCTTTTCGGATGAGCTTCAGTCGATAGGCCGTACCTTTCATTGATATCACAGACAACTTCGAAGGCGGATTCGGCGCCGTCCTCATCCACTTCACCTGACTGAACCGCCGCTAAGTAATTTTCTCGAGAATATCGCAGGACGTAGAATGTATCGTCAGTTGCGAGTGTCAATAGTTCACCACTTTCCGACCAGTAAACACTCCTCGGCTCAACTTCTATTCTTCTGACCAGGGCGCCGGTATCCCAATCAAAGAGACCAATACCACCCTGTCCCTTCACACCAAGAAGAATGCCGCCACTTAGGCCGTCAGCTGAAAAGCCGACATTCAGGACACTTCTTTCTTTGAAGTTTCGGAACATCTTAACGCTTGTCGAGGATTCTCGAATAGCGTAATCTTTGTCGTGCCCTTTGTCGGCCCAGCAGAAATCCAGGGCGGAGCCAAAAGCTTGATTGCGGAGAGCGAGCGCTGTATAGATGATGTATTCGCCATCACCGCAGACAGCAACAAATCTGCCATTTGAAGAATGAAGAAGCGACTGGGGATATATTTCGGTAGAACCTAGATCTTTTGAAGGGAGAGTGAGGCGCTCCGAGTCTTTCTGAGCTTCTGTGCCCTTGATTACAGCCGAGAGAATTTCGTTATGTCTGGCCCATAGGACCTTTCCTGAGGTGTCCATGCTGACTGCTGGCTCTTCGCGACCCATTGATATGACAACAGCTCCGTCGTCAAAGCCGAGTGCTACGCCATTTTTGCCCCTCTGATAAGCAACGCACCACGCACGTTCCAAGCCATAATTCAATGACTGTTCCAGCCTATATGTGGAGGAATGCCAGATCTTGATCGTACCATCCTCGGACCCAGAAATAATGACTGGTAATTCAGGGTGATATACTGCGAAGCTGACGTTCGAAGTGTGCCCTTCTAGGGTTGCTATTAGTGCTTTGGTGGTATAATCCCACACTTTGACAGTCCGGTCGTCAGAAGTCGTGAGCAGATATGGCTTATCAGACTGTGGGTAGTAATCGATGAAATTAACACCCTTCGCCTCGTGCGCTTCTAATGTAAAATTAGGGGTCGCGCTGCCCAATGACCATATCTTGACTGTCCGATCAAGACATGCAGAAGCAAATGTGTTGGGGTCTTTTGGGTTTATAGCAATTCCCATAACATAGTGGCTGTGTCCCTCGAATACTTGTACACCTATACGCGGGTCAGCACACAGGTCCTCTCAGAAAGGGAAACTGAAGAACACATACATTTCCATGCCTTGTCCCAATCCCACAATTTGATTGTCATATCATCCTGCGGAGATCCTTAGCTTTCATCTCTTATCATTTTCGAGTCACAACCCACACTAGCAGTCAATACGAAGGGTTGGGTCGGGTGAACAGCAATGGCACGGATATAGTCTGGATGAGCCTCGAATGAAGTGACCTTTTCCGATGTGTTGTAGTTGTAGACGCGCAATTGGAAGTCATCGGAGCCTGAAAATATAACTTGTTAGGATGTCGAATGGTGAGAATGCCTCCAGAGATTCCATCTCACCGGCGACAATCCAATTCTTCCGAGCAATAAATCGACCTGCTCTCACAGGTACGTCGGTGAGCTCGAACGTTTTAACAATCGATTGCGATACAAAAGACCAGATGTGAACGTGTCCTATCCCTGTCAGCATTTCTTCCCTTTCACTCACGCAATCGGTGCTCCGCATACCGCTATATAGGGTGGTAAGGATCCATGGCTCGGTAGGATGAAAGTCTTGCAATTGCAATTAGAGATTGTAGATATTTAGAG
Organism: Hysterium pulicare CBS 123377; assembly: GCA_000467715.1. Classification (NCBI taxonomy): domain Eukaryota; kingdom Fungi; phylum Ascomycota; class Dothideomycetes; order Hysteriales; family Hysteriaceae; genus Hysterium; species Hysterium pulicare. The sequence continues at coordinate 62,404 of AJFK01000065.1, forward strand.
CGATGCTTTGAAATACCAATTCCTGGGAGTAGATTAGTACGAATCGCTTGTAGCTGATATATTGTGCAGCTCACCTTTGACCCTCTCCGACCGCGCAAAGAGCTGTCTCTACAGTGTCAAAGCAATGTCAGTAAATAAGTTGCCTTCCAAGTGACTCGTTCAGATTGCGGAAACCGCACCTTTACATCTAAACGCATCTTCGCGGCCTATAGTGAGTTATGGTGGAGGGGTTATTTAGAGACGTGGCTAGAAGCAGCCAGTCGAAGGTGCGAAAGTTAAACTTTCTGACTTATTAGGGGGGGTATCCTTTAGGAAGTCCGAAGTCCAGGTCAGAAAGGTAGTTTGGCGCGAGGTTGTGGGATTCGGGGCAATACTCCCATACAGACAATAACTCGCGGTGTTCTCTGTGCTCTGGGTTCTGTTGCCAAGACTTCGCTCCTGCCAAATTTGGCAGCTTTCGAGAAAGCCTCAGGGCTTGGCTGTTGATTTCTGAGCCAGTACATAAACTTCTATGTCCCCCGAATTTTCCCCTTTTGCCTCCTGATTGTGGATAGTCAGAGAATCAAAATAGGGTAAAATTTGATAACCAATATATGAATGCAATATTCCAGAGAGGCTAACCAGGTTTAACATTCTATTTTCCTACTCGACTGATCAATTTTAACTTTGTTGTGTGTTCCTCGAACTCAATAGCTCCTCCGTGGGAACTACCCAGCCCTAAGTACAGAGTCAAGCCATAAATAAAACTAGAGGCTATTAACAATGGATTTTCTCAGACACTTGATTATACAGTTGGCATCGTCCATTACGTTGAAGGGTTGAATGTACATAACTACGGGTGAATACGAATCTGCATTGTACATAAGACGTCACCATAGAAGCTCCCGAAATCGGTGGTAAACAGTTTTTTAATCTCTCACACACACTCTCTCAACTATGTACTTCTGTCCTCACACCTGATGACCTCCACATCCACATCCATGCACACGATGAAGACCAGATCCTTCCTCAACACCTCAATCACCCCAAATGGTCTAGCTGGATAGCATAGACTGGTATCTAAGAAATGAAAAGGAGAAAAGAAACTAGATAATAAAAGTGCTTATGAGAGGTAGACTGATGAGTGAGAGTTCTGAACATTAACTAGAAAAATTTGTGGCTCCGACCAGCTTAGACCAGCATGGCCAGACAATAGGCCGCTCAACATGGTGCAGAAAGAATTCCCGTCGCCGTGGCATGGGTCCACGTGAGGGTGAGAGGAAACTACGCAGGAAGGATTACAATCCTTTCTTGTGCGTTTCCCCAGAAGGAAGAAAATACATCACCCTCGTCCTGCCACGTTCCGGAGTATGATACAATTACACGTAACCTCGTGCAGAAGGTGCGGGAGTCGTGTCCGTTCGAAATACATTTTTAGTTGAAACTTCAGTTCCAGCCAAGAGAGTTCTCGGCCATTACAGGCGCTGATATTTGGGCCGTTCGGATACTGCGACCGTTGCTACTACCACTTCCCCCGCTTGTCCGGCTGTCGCGACCGCCAGGCGTAGTACGCCCAGGACCGCGTGCGCCCGACATCCAAGCACCTCCAGTCATAGAACCACTGCCATAGCGACTGTTGGTAGGAACAGAGCTCGTTCTTCGATGCGCTATCTTCCGGTTTCTATATCTGCGAGCGACGAAGAACATGGCCGCCCCATATGCGATAGCACCTGCGACGGCACCAATTCCGATAGCCGCGCTTGTGGGATTCACTTTGTAGCTGCCACCGGCATCACCGCCCATAGCCCCGCCATCTCCGTATCCAGAGGTAGCCGTAGAAGATGGGTTTCCTGACTGAGTCGGATTTCCATCAATGGGCAGGGAGCCGGCCAACAGAGGAATGGCAGTGTTGATCAGAGAGGTCAACGTATTTACGGTCTCGTTCTGGTTATGCCAAAGGGCATCCGGGGGATTGGTCATTTGCGGCAGTAGCTTGGCATATTGGTCCTCGGAAAGGTAGAACAGTGCTAGAGTCGTGATGAAACCCAAAGAGCGAGTAGTGTCGTAAGGCTTTAGTGTATTCATCGTTACTTCGTTCTCCGTGATGTTCAGAGCATCCGAAATAGCTATTGGAAGATAATAGAATATCTGGTATGCAGCATCAGAAGAGAGGACGAAATTATAGTTCAGACCCCACTTGAATCCAATTTGGCACAAGGTGGTGTTTGGAGGCTGTGGTGGAATATTGCCATCTGGTGGGCGGATAATCTTCGGCAGGCTGGAAGGAATACCACTCATGGTGGCTGTTGGGGTTGGCACTGTTGAAGGTTCTTGGGCGATACTTGTAGGCACTTCGAGAGAAGTTGCACTATCGGTTCCAGTGGGCAAAATGGTATGAGGATTCGGCGTTGGTGTGTACGTGAAAGTTAATTGCAGGCTTGTGTCTGGGGCAGAGGTCAGGACTGGCGGCAAGCTTGACGGCGTAAGCGACGGAGCACTGGAAATTGGGACTGGAACGGTCGCTTCGCTCGTGGCATTCGTAGGGTTGGGAGGAACTACTGTTTGAGTTAAAGAGCTAACAACTGAAGCAGGACCGCTAGAAGCGGGAACACTAGAAACAGGCGAAGCAGTGGGTTGGGTTGTGATTCCTGTGGCTGAGATTGATGCGGGAGGCACCACAGTTCCAGTCGTCGTTACAACAGGAGCTGATGACGTTGCAATAGGAGCCGATGATGCTGCAATGGGAGCTGAAGACGTTGCAATAGGAGCCGATGACCCTGGAACGGAAACGGGGATACTGCTCAAAGCCGTGCCGGGAGGGATAGATGTGCCGCCAGATAGGAGAGACGAGAAGTCAGAAGATAGTGGAATTGGTGCCGTGATTCCAGATGGTGTGGGTATAATTGATGTGATGGCTGATTGTAATGAAGATTGCACGCTGGCCAGAATGCTTGATATTGGAACCGGTGGAATGATGGGAGCAGTCACGGTGGGAGAAGCAACGATGCTGGATACTTCTGATGCAATAACAGATGCGACGCTGGAAGCGATGCTTGAGATGACGCTCGGAACATCGGGAATCGATGTAGGTACTTGACCTGCAACAGAAGATACCAGACTGCCAACATCAGAAGTCAAGACTGAGATCACGCTTGACAACTCGGATGCAATACTGGGTAAGATCGGGGCAACTGTTGGCGTGACACCTGCGGGTGTGGAAGTTGGGACGACAGCGGAGCTGGCCACACCCGACGACGCAATGACACCGCTAAGAGTTGGAGCAACTGCTCCACTGGTAAAGTCGGTCGGTTGTACTATTGAGGAGAGCTCTGAGACCAACGAAGATACCACTGACGGAAGCAGGGGCACAACTAGGCCAGTGGAGGAAGCTGTGGGTGCTTCGCTAATTCCAAGGGCTGTAGTAAGGCCAACAATGATTCCAGTAGGTTGAGAAGCCGATGGAATCGCAGATGATGCCAGAACGTTGCTAGTAGGAGAGATAATACTAGCGGGCAAAGCTCCAGTCGAACCGACTCCATCAGTGCTGGACGCTGCCGCAACCGAGCTGGGAATGCCATCAGTCGGTCCAAGGCTAAGGGGAGAGGCGCTTGGAAGCACGATGCTGGATGGCAGAATGCCGGTGGAAGCCAGTGGCACTGAGGTTGGTAACGCAACGGAGGATGGAAGGACAATGGATGCAGGTACTCCACCTGTTGAACCCAACAATGTTCCGATCAAAGGGACAACGACTGACGAGTCGGCGGATGTCGGCTGAACGATAGAAGCTGGTACTCCGCCCGTAGAGCCCACAGCAGAAACCGCAGATGAGCTTGGCAAGACAATAGAGGAAGGAATGCCACCGCTAGAGCCGACCAAAGAGTTGACTGCGGAGCTTGGTAGTACTATTGAGGAGGGCACGCCAGCGGTGGAGCCAACCACTGAATTGACTGCTGAAGTCGGGAGCACGATGGAGGAAGGGAGGCCTCCAGTTGAACCAAGTGCTGAATTTGCCAAAGAATTGATGCCACTTACAAGCGGATCATTTGACGAAGCTACGCTGGCAGCCGAAGCAGAAGTGGGAATGACAACCGAAGACGGCAAGCCAGCGGTGGAGCCTACAGCGGCCGGGGACGACACAAATATGCTGCTGGAGGGAATGGGGATTGGCGGTGGAGGTGTATAAATGGATACAGAACTTGACGCGGCTGTCCCAAGTGGTACGGAAGCGACACTAGGAATTGCTGTAACAGTGATCTCGGTGATGATCGTAGTCGTAGATTGGTCGCTGCTGGATAATAAAGTGCTACTAGCGGACGAAGTACTGTTGACTGATGACGAGCTGCTTGCTGCCTCCGAGTTCGGTGGGTTGAAAAAGCTTGCAAAGAAAGATTCCAGGTCAGATGTGCTTTCCCTTGTTTTCAAATCCGGTGTTTCCGATGAGGTCGCCGCTGGAGGCGTCGATGATGGCGCGGTAGAGTTTGTCACTATTTGGCGCTTAATATGACGCGGGAAGTAGTATTTTGGTCTTCCTTCTGTTTGCTGTGGGCCTGGAGCAGGCATGGCTTCCGCCGTTGTGAGCATTGGACCAGAAAGGCTGGCCACCACCAGCACTGCGCTCCATATTGTTGTATAACTCCGCATGGTGGACTATTAAGTTGAATCTAATTCGGGGTATATTGCTTCTTGAAGAAGTTTCGAGATAATTGTGGGGTTGAAGGAGACTGTTTCAAGTCAGAGAGAGCAGATATTCAAATTTGAAACACACCTACGCACTGTCAATGGTCGGGATATAAACGAGTGTACTTGACGAATCAAGAAAAATGAATGGACCTGAATAGAATTCCACTGTTAGAATCTACTTCATGACTGACGTTGGGCACAAGAATGATGATCGTCTAACGACCGCTTCTATGGAGAATGACACAGTAAGCATGAGGGAAAGACTCACTAGACTGTCAGCGCAGCTAGGATATAGACCAACGGTCCAGAAGGAGTTGGCAAAATTGTCAATGAGCAGGATGGTTCAGATATTGCAGCTACGCCGTCATCTTCGACGACTGTAGAACGCACTTTCTGTATTCGAATGAGGAAAGTCGTGTGCCGCAGGGTGGTCGTAGAGAGTTGATGGCAACCTTACTCTGACGCTAATTCGACTTCAAGGCGTTCACCCGCGACAATGGACCCAAGTCGCTGTGGCTGTCGTTGAAAACAAAGGAACCGTCCACGTTATTTCCTCGCAAACAAAGGCGGTATGTCGGCGATCCCAGGGACTTCAACAAGCTTTTCCAGCTCTATGGCCACCGAATATCTTTCAGGTACCTGAGTCTTTGTTCTTGGCCCTCGCGGAGGCTTCGAGACGGCTGATGGATCGGCGAGAAGGTGACTTGAAAGTGTGGGCAATGACTGGACTTGTTTCGAAGGCGACAGAACGAGTGGCGTCGAGTTTGGAGAAGACAACGATCGAATTACAGCCGTGAGAATGAGAAATCGCAAATGAACGGTCGTGATTCACTGGGAATCTGAGTGAAATGAGCGTGGCCTGCGAGGCTTTCGTCGGGGAAACAACGGTCAAAGGGAGAGGTCGAAAAAGAGAGCTGCGACGGCGGTGTATGCGCGCTGCGACTGAAGATGCCCGCAGTGCTACGATCCGGTCGAGAATTGTCCAAGGGCGCGGGAGAGGAGAGAGGGTGAGGATGGCGAGGCGAAGGTGAGAGGGCGGGTGGTGAAGGAAGGGGAGGCGGATCAGGTAAGATGAGGCCGAAGCACGAGTGGCCTAGCCGGTGGGCGGGAAGGTCACTAGAGACCGGGTACTCAGGTCAAGGGCTGGCGCACAAAAGTCGCTAATACTTCTCCCTGCAGGCCTGCCGTGCCTTGCGGACTCTGTTCTTCGCCCTTCATAAAACGGCTGCCATCGATGGGCAGTTTTGGCGTTCGCAATCAATAGCGCGACAGAGGTCGGCGCTTAGTTACGAACGGGAGGAGGGTGCGATCTGGCACGCTCGACGGGCGAGAATGGAGAGGCGGAATAACAATGGCAGTGCGGGCAGTACTGGGAGGGCTGGTGTGTCTTTCTATCTCGGGCGTGCAACTCAGGTTGCCCAGCGCAGGCGTTTCCTCTGCGATTAATTGAGCACAGGGAAGACCATGTTTCGCAGAGGCAGTGCACAAGCTGTTGTTTGATGAAGAGCAGCCGTGTAGGGGTCTCGCAGCCCGGCCATGGGGGGACCTTGCCAGCGCCGCGCCGCCTCTCGGTGATTTTAGAGGAACGGCCCTGGCGAGGCCAATGGCACCCCCTTTTGCCCCTGCACCTCACCACGACATGCAATTTCGGATGCCGCCACGCTGCCCTCCATCTCCAGCATCCCCAATCAATGGCTCGGCGTCGCGGCCTGTGCCCTTCACCACCAAATTATCCATCTTGACTCCCTTGGACGCTCTGTCAGGCGGCTGTTTGTCCTCTCCATGTGCGCTTCAGCCGTTGAATGCTCGTCACGCCATCACAGACACGCTCCAGTTACACCCAACTTATTCTCATGCCATTCCGGCTTGCTGCGTCCTGGTGCAACTCGACCCCGTCTGACCAACGCCTGCTGCAAGGCTCTTTATTGAGGATGCAGCCACTCCCCCAGTCGTCTCAAACCGTCACGCGTGTGCACGATTCTGTAGAGGGTGCGGGCCTCTGGTTCCTGACATGGACTGCAGGTCCGGGGCTCAAGTGGCCGGTTGCCTCTGCCTTTTCTGATCTGCATCCCAATCTTTCACCTTCTCCGCTGCAGCTTGCTGTTGAATTCTTCTCACTTATGAAGAATTGAAGAAGTTTAGGACCATAGGACTACTCACCCCGGAGACGGCTCTCGATCTTGCAACTTCATTCGACCGTTCTCGGTTCTCCACGGTAGCATTTGCTGTAGGGCAACACGTCCCGTGAGTATTACCGGAAACCTTCCAGCCTTCAACATCAGACTTCCTTCAAACATTGGAGGCTGCTGACTTGCTTATTTGGTAGTCGGACATTGCTCCCTTTGGCGGCGGGAAAGCCTTCAAGTTCTCCTCTTTCGATAAATTTGCTTCGTTTCACTTGTTTCGCCTTTTCGTTTCGAGCTTTGATTGTGGACTTCTCCTTCGCTTCTGTTTCATCTTTTCGCTTCGAGGTTATATGTGGCTAAATCCGGAAGCAGCTCTCAAAAATGGTCGACGCTCTTCCCAAACTTGACTTTGTCTCCGGAAGTTTCTCCTGGGCCTTCGTCTTAAGACAACGAAGCCTATCAAAACTTCAGCTCATTCGTCCTCATGAAGAGTAGTCAACCCGACGAACGTCTAGTCTTGTAATTATGGTCAAACACAGGTTCACACATCAGATGCTCCGTTCTCGTAAGATCACGAGAAAAGTATCATTCTCGACCACAGCGTTACTTAGCCATAGCAAGACAGCGCAAAAGCAAGCTAGATTTCATCACACAAAGCAATCTTAACAGCGTTAGCACACAAGGCGCGATGACACATCAGTCTCTCACACCCTCAACCGGGCAAGAACTTCAACATCGTAAGTGAAGCTATGATTCCATACCCTTCTAATTATTACAGATTTTAACCGCAGTCTCGAAAACCTTGCCCCATTTGTTCGAAGTTGCGTCCTGTCTCGCGATTTCAATCCGAAGGGAGGAGAAGACATCTCGAGCAGGCCCCTGACTGATCAGCTTACTGATTTAGCTACACCTTTGCTTCACTGCCTGCTGACTATGTAGGTTCCTCCGAAGATGTTGCCTGTCAACTGTCATCCGAACATGCAAGAATAATTTGTCCATATTATGTCTTGGCGTCGGCCCCTCATATCAACATTAGCATTTTACTCACTCTAGCGCTTGGTATGCAAATAAACGCAAGCGTGCTCGTAGCTCTGCATCGTGGCATCATCCTATTCATCACTGCAAAGAGCACCGACGTTCCCGTGGAGGAAACACCTCCTACCGTACCTACAGACGGCTCCCTCTAGCCAGATGATACAATTCCAAGAGCTCCTCACGCATGCTCGCTAGTCGTCTTATCTCTCTACCGTTTGCTAGATATAAAAGAAATTTTGTCGGATGCTCCTGAGTGCCTTTGTTCTGATTGGGGCATGGCCTAAAACTCGCCACCCATTGCGATGCAAAATGAAGTTCGAATTCGGATTCTCCCTATCCGAACTTCTTTCATTGACGTTATTACCAAACCCTTTACGCATTCCCTTTAGCCTTGTTCTCGCCAGTTGTGTGGCGTGGTGGACACGTATGCGGGCAAGTTGTTGCTTTCCAGATTCCTATGCTAGTATATGATCATCGTTTAGTATTACCGATTCAACGATAGCAATAGTTGTCCCCTCGTATTTGCAAGATACACTAGGCGCGATACTATCCACACGGGTCTAGCATATCTCTACTACATTGGAAAGGCTCAATATCCCTCCTAAAGTATGATTTTTATCTTACAACGGCTCCAAAAAAAATCGGCGGCGTCACATTAAAAGACAGAAACTGCTAAGTAAAGATGGCTCACTTCGAAAGCATGCTTTCTAGGCTTAGGCAATGTCGAAACGGCTGTTCGACTCGAACAACAACAACGGCTTTCGTCACATCATTATACCAGAACGTATATGGTACTTCTCAAAGTCAAGGTGTCTCCAACATATCATTTGCTAGTCAGGTTCTCCGCTTATAGAAACGAAACCAGAAACATTTTACCCTGCAACCATCATTTTGAATTCAAATCAATCTCGCATAGAACCTTTTTGTGGGACCCCTTGCCCTGCACTATTTCTTCGAACTTCATGCATGGATGACCTAGTCTGGTTCAATTACTTCATAGTCCACCTTCCTCGCCCTAATTATGCCAATAAGAAATCCTCACAATATTTGGAATAGACTATTATAGTCCACTTTTCGTTAAGGTTTCTTTCGTCTTGTCATCTGGTTCCGATTTCTTGCCTCTCCAAAACGAAACAAAGAAGATGACGCAAGGTTAAGGGACATCACGCGTCCCGATCCAAAAGCCACGATATGGTTTGACGCGCTTAAGGACGCATTACAATCTATCGTCATAACCCCACCGCTCGACATCATGCGCGACTTCGAAAGGATTTGCTAGGTTCTGGAAAGAAAAGCTTGGCTGGCATCCCGGCCAAGGTGAAACACGGAGACTCGACTTAATACGTGTCACGCCTCTTAGTGCTCACTAGCAGGTAAGCAGACACCATGACAGCAATATTTTTCCTTTGAAAAGTGCCGATTGTTGATGCTGTCCGATTAGCTGGCCGGCAGCAAAAAATCTGCAGAAGGCCTGCTCATGTTGTGGACATAAATCAAGTCTCCTAATCCTGAGTGTTCCTTCTATCCAGCAAATTGCATCGGGGCTGATGCAATAGTACGTAATCATATAAAATCCTCCTATTGTTGCATTCCGACACCAATTGTAACCTTCTGTGTAAGCATATCTCTCTCACCTGATCCTGAATCCTGCATGAGCTCCTTTAGGATGCGGGTATGTTGCTTGTAAGCCTAATCCTCTTGAAAAGAATACGTGCAAGGGCTTTATATATACTTAGGCACTTTCTGGATTGGCTTGACGAGGGCAACTGGCTTTAATGACGTTCACCAAGTCCAAACGAACTCTGCACACCCCTAGGACTGGAGTTGATGGAGCTACAGGTCAGACCTTTCACGATTAGTTGTCAGATGTACAAAGGTATAAGATTTACAATTTACATGCTCCATTGTTACGTGCACGTCCTGTTAACAATCTACGAGCAACATACCCGCATCTCTCCTTTAGCAGCCAGGAGACATGTTCCAGATCTGCACCGCGGTTGGACCACGTCGGAGCACGATATCGATCTCAGCGACGTGATACTCCCAGCGATGAACATTGAACAACTCGAGTCAACCGCCTCCGCACAAGGTAGCATAGAACATATGTCTACGTAAGCTCTCCATCGTTGTGCTAATACTTGCATATATTTGACTTTTACTGTTACTTTCTCATAGTCAGCAACACTATGAGAATGATAGCAGCTGAGTTTTGGCAATCGCGCTCTCCAGTTCTTGACATTCACGACTTCTGCATATCCATCAGAGTCCCTAGAATCACATCGTCAAACAATTCTTTCATCTTGGCGCAGCAGGGAAGAATTTCGCCTGGGCAAGCAGTCATCAAATTCATCCAACGTCTTACATTGGAATCTGACGCCTTGGAGCTGTTTTAGATGTCCCAAAGATCTGATTCTGCCCTTTATGACTGTCAACTTCTTTTGAGCACGCAAGCCACTTATTTCTCTGGCCGTCAACCGTTTGAATTATCACTTAGATTCCGAGAGCTTCCTCTTCTGACAAGCCTTGACTTCTTGGAAAGTATTGGCTCCAGCACTCGAGACACGGCCTGCTGCCTTCCGGTGAGATTATGACCACGATGTCGGAGAGTACCGTGTGAACGATCGCATGTCATCGTATTATCCTAGCTGCATAGACCTCATATGCTCCCAGGGACTCACTAGCAAACAAGGGGAACTCTGAATCAATCGCGCTGCAAATATCGAAGCAATGACAGGAGGATGCTTCAGAACAGCAGGCAAGTGCAAGGCAGAATTGACGACAAAACACTCTAAAGACGGATGGAACGACAATGACATACTTCAATGGGAGAGAGGATGCCCTGCAGTTCTACAGCTCTAGCTTGGCTACACATATTTTAAGTTGTTGAGTCTCACATCTTTCACTTCCCATCCGCACCATCGACTCGTCTTCGAAAGCCTCATTCGTCTATCAGTATAACAAGCCAAAGAATTTGATCATCCTTCTTGTCTCTTCGCACACGTCCCTCTCTCCTCTCCAGTCTTCTCTTTCTCTACTGTTCACTTAGAACCTCTTTCATTCAGCCACAATGAGAGCCACTCAATTCCTCCCCCTTCTAACCATCCTCTTCTATTCCGGCTCCTACGCCCTCCCCGAGGCTCTAGCTGAGAATTACAAAAGACAAGTAACCTGCAGCACTGAGGAAGCTATCGGATGCTCCGTGACCTTCACCCCGTCCTCCAACTGCTACTGAAGAAGCTGAAAAGAAAAGACAAATAAGTTGTAGCACAGAAAGGGCCATTGAATGTTCCGTCGCATTCACACCCCGACCCCCGGAAGCCACGGCAGCAGTTGAGAAGAGGCAAATCACTTGCGAGACAGAAGGAGCCATCGATTGCTCTGTCGCCTTTACGCCACGACCCCCTATCACAGCTCATACACTAAATTCCACGTTCTCAACTATCACTGTCGCTGCTACGCCTACGGAGGCTGTCTAGAAAAGGGAGGGTTACTTGCGATATTTGATGGGAAACTGGTCACGTTTGATCCAGTGTTTCCTACGAAAGCTGCTTGACGAGAGGAGAGAAGGGAGAGGGGAGAGGGGAACGGAAGGGGACGTTGTCTGGCTGGCACACACATATTCCCCTTACTTTCCTTTGCTACATGGCAGTGATAAATGGGCTCGGTGGTGCTGGGGGTTGATTTTATCTGTTTAGGAAGTATTTCCGCCTCTCGCTCGTTTAATTGCTGCTTTTGGCTTTTTATTTGATGCGTTGCTTTATCAGTACAATGAAGAGACAAGAATCCGAAAATGTAGATAAGTGAGATCTCGTAGGTAGACTATACATCATATCGCGGTTTGGAGAAAGTATCCTGAACACTTCGGATGTGTTCCTGGAAACCACGCCTATGTCTGGGATCGAAGTCACAAAGTCTGTCCGGGCTCCCTATCCGCTTACCCACCAACCCAGGTTCCATATCCGATTCGAAAAGCTTTCGAAGACGCTTGTGCCGATTATAGCCGGTTTCATAAATTCGGGTATCTCATGCTTCACAGTGGGCAATGCATCGGGGGAGCTTCTGACGTAGCCTTCAGATTAGGAAGGAATTCGGCCGTGATCAAGGCTGTCAGTACGGCTGTCGGTGGCTGTTCTTGAACGAGCAGAACGCAATCTATGAGTATGATAGCAGGTGGCATCACTGTTAGGTAGTTTGATTTCTACAACAAGGATCGTGGCACTTTGGGTCGCCGTTAGAGGCTTCTCTCGATCTTAGAACTTTTGTGCTTTGATTCCCATTGGCCTAACTACCTCAAAAGGGATATATTCCCACTCCTCCGCCCATTCGCCGGAAGAAGATTCGTGAAAAGTATTAATTACAGTCATATCGATTCGTTTCATGCCATTGTGCCTGTGTACCTTTGCCGAAGACTCAAAATGTTGAGTCAAAACTAGAAAAAGAGCATTCAAGAAAGGGAAGATATCTGGCTGGAATGTAATCCAGTTTGGTACAATTATGAACTTAAAAGTCGGGAGTGCAGTTCGCAATATGGATTGAACGGAGTTATAGATGCTGGTCGAACATTGTCGGAGTTGAAAGCTTGATCGAAGGCGAGTGAAATGCAACAGAAGTCGTCATATTATCCAACTTTTCCATGCACGTTGCCACTCTGGCTTGTACAAAGCTTAGACTTTGAGCACCCTCATTCTTCCCTCGCCCGCTAGTGTTGATATCTTGGTGGCGTTCCTTGACCGTTTGGGACGCCGTTCGGGTTGGGTGGTCCACCTAGACCTACGCCGCTGTTCCTACCCTGGAACTCCATTTCCCTCCTCATAAGATCTAGCGTACCAGGGAAGTAGGGTTCCACGCCGAACGTCCGCAGATAGGTAGCTGTCTTCTCTATTCTCTTAATCTCGCGTTGAACATTCCAGTCCTCACCCTCTCCAAACCTTCGCCTGACGACCTCCACCATTGCGGCATCGAGTCTTCCGTAGAAGTCTCTTCGTGCTCCGAGGTCTGAAGCATCACCACTATCTAAGCCTCCGTGTGAGTTGAGGTTACCGCCTAATTTGAGGATGAGGTCGAAGGCGTGACGGGGACCGGTCGGAAGAAGCGACAGACGCTGGATGTCTGGGAGGAACTTCAGCATCGCCGAGGCGAAGTGGGAAGAAGAAATCGAGTCATTGAGATCATCTTGCAGACGATGTAAGTCGAAGTTCACGATCGTGATCTTGCGATCCAATTGCGCATTCAGAGTAACGGCAGCATCGGGGGTAGTCGTATCCATAACCTTTGCGATGGTTGGAGGGACGTCTATGAAAAGGGTGGGTTAGTGACGGTGTAAGGGAATGCACAGCACAAAGATACACGACTCACCAGGTCTCAAGCCTCTCTTGTCAATCCAGTTGTGTACTTCGGCTCGCTGTTGTTCCAGTTGTTCCACCCATGACTGTAAATCTGCGATTTGGCTTTCAAGTTGCTCAATCTTGTCACTATAGGGTCGCACGGCCTGATTGAAGGCCTGGGCCAAGAGATCCGGCATTGGTTCGGATTTGTGGGCGCTCAAAGGAGGAGTCATCATTGGCATCGCATTGTGTCCACCCTTGTTCGGCATGCCATTGGGGTAAGCCTCCTGGGGAGCTTGTGGTCGGGGATACATATCCTTCTCGTCGGTGGGTGAGGAAAGCGGTTGAGCGTTGTGGGCGTTGTGGGAGTTGGGTTGACGAGAAGAATCAGGCCTGGAGTCGTACTTCTCGTATGATTGAGACTGGGAGCGCGGAGGGGAGTCGGATTCAATGTAGCTGTTTGCACGAGAACGACGCTTGAAGAAGACCATGTTGAGGAGGAAGAAGAGACGAGACGGGCGGAGGAGAAACTAGTGGATTATAAGGCGGTGGTATGGAGTGTCGGAGATTGTGTCGACTGTGGTCTGGAAGGCTGGGTGGGCAGTTTAGTGGTTGCAACAACTGAGGTGGCCAGAATGGATGGGTTATGAGCGGTCGGGTGGTTGGTGAAGAGGTTGGGAGCACAAGACACACAGCGGCGGCACGGGAAATTTGCAGGGCGGCCGTCGCACCACCTTGCTGCGTGGTGTGACTGTAGAGAAGTGAAGATATGCGAATTGGGCTGCAGCAATGTCGATGCAAAGCTATGCGATACGCGGTACGGAGCAGGTATCGCGACGGGCGAGACCAAAAAATGGCCGTGACGCCGTTGGGTTCGCCTTGGCGGGTGCGGGGAGCTTGGCCCGCCCGTCTCGGCTCTCCGCAACCTGGCAAGCCACCACACCACACCAGCCACAGCATGTGTACATCTCTGCTATACCTTCTTCACTGCATATCAATTCCTCCTATACCATTATTTACGATTCAACATTAGCCGTGCCATTCGCAGCGCCGTTGACGTTCCCCTTGAATGCACTGCCGTTTTGCTTTCCCTTCTTCTTCTCGCCAAACTCCACCCCGCTGATGATCAGCTCGCTCACGAACTCCAGCCCGGCTACAAACAAACCCAGCAAGCTGGCAATGACAAAATTCGTGATCGTTGTCCCGATATCTAGCCAACTGCCTTCATCTTTGACCATGTAAAAGAAGTTCAGTGTCATGATATCGCCAACTGCCATGACCACCATGAAGAGCGCACTGGGCGCTACGCCTAATCTGCGGTTGAGTATGCCTAGGTTGGCGCTCATGACTGCAAATGGTATCATGATCTTGAGTATTAGAAGTGCGCCTTGTGAGAAGGGATCGAAAACGGGGATGAGGCGGTAGACGGCGTCGAGGGAAAAGGAGGAGATCGACGCGATATTCCCCGTGCTGAAGAAGGCTGACTGCAGGAGAAAAAGGAAGAAGAGGGAGATGCGGGCATCGGCAAGAGTAAGAGAACGGTAATTACCATCTTTCAGAGATGAGAGGGAATTGCTTGATTCAGCCGCGCTGATTTGGGACAATCCCGACGTGGTGTAGGTGTAGACATGGTGCTCCAACCGGACCCAACTAAAAATGCATAGGCAGAATGCGAAATAGAACAGCCCCTCGTAAGAGATAGTCAAGATGACGAAGGAAGGCGCAAAGGCCAGGAATATCACGACAAGCCGGTGTATGTAGTGGTTGTTGGGTTGAAGGCCATGGAGAAATGGTACAGTAAGAGAAGCCACTAGCACCTCATCAGTTTTAACTCGAACCTTCTATAGATCAGACTCACCAAGCGTAAGCCAACCCACGGCCTGCGTTCCAAGAGGAAGGCCTTCTTTAGCTTGTATGTAGTAGACGCTGGATCTAGTCACTATCATGGCCAGAACGACTAAACCAATCTAGAAGAAGTTAAGATGACGGATGACCAGCGTTACTATGTGACCACCTTACCTGGCTGCCCAGTATGATCCGTGATAGTCCATCCGCTGACGGTGAAGACTGCTCATCTTGCGAAGACTCAGAGTCAGCGAGGATGCTTTTCTCGAAAAGTAAATATAGCACGCCAACAGCGAGCATTAGCAATCCACCTAGAAGTCTTAACAAGGTCAGTACGGTTATTGCACCCGCTGTGTAGAAGTGGAAACTCACATAAGATTAAGATCCTCAACTTTATTAGCAGGAAGAAGCGTAAAGATGCTCATCAATAAGCAAGATAGAGTCCATGTGGCAACGAGTGCAGCATTTTGCTTGACAAACTCCATTCCATAGAACGCAGGCCAAGCTGAAGCCCCGACGTAACAGACTGTAAAGATCTCCCTCTGAAAGTAACTTTGAACCTAAATCGAAAGAGTCAGCATGTACGATGTAAAACGAAGAAACTTACTCACCAATGCTTCGAGTAAGCCTACAAACAGCAAAGTTTTGACCAAAAAGCTCACGACATCCCGATGCGAAGTCATATATCCGAACAAGATTTCCTTTCCCTTTACCAGTGCGGCTCTTCGAGCGAAGACCTCCTCCCAAAACATAACCGGAAAGAACGCGTATGCATAGTATGTTACCGATGACCGTTGAATATAAAGAAGAGCGTAGAGTGCCACAAGCACGGAAGAGAATCCGACCATGCTTGAAACAGTTCGAAGGGTCTTTGTTTCTCCATGCAAAACATGCGAGTCGACGACAGTGGTAATTGCGAAAGCCATCCAACCAAGATAGCCAGCCGTTACCAATGTTCGGAGGAACAGCCAATCGTAAGTTTGCAGGTATCTCATACCTTGGAGACCAAGCCGGATGAGTTCACTACATTGAATTATTGCTTCATCAGCCTTTCCAGTGTTGATTAAGCCCTGGATTTGGGCAATCCGGTGATCAGCCGAATGCTCTGCGGCTCCCAATCCCGGAAAAGGCACGTAACGCAGTTCTGTAGATTTCTTATGCTCTTCTTTGATATGATATTGTTCGAGAATTCCCTTTGCATTGGCCAATAGCGCCTCTGCCTTTGTCTTAGTGTCACCTTGAAGGAATGGCAGGGGAAGCTCCCCAACAGAGTTGACTGGAAAAGCTAGTCCAGCGAGGTACGCCATGAGAGCTGCAACATCAGCTTGCGCAACATCGTTTCGTTGAACCTGATCCAATCCCCAATCAGACGAGAACCCATCTTCATGGCCCCTCGCTTTTCCGGTGGAATTGATGACGGGGGGAGCAACGCCGGATCCCCAGACAATCAATGGCGTGCGAGTGTTATCAGGATGTCCATCTCCATGGCTTCCCCAATCACTCATGCCGTGATCGGCAGTAAAGACGAAAGCGGTCTTGCCATCCCCATAGAATCCCTCAACTAGTTCGGTAATTTCTTGAACTCCCTGATCCACGACTTTGATGTTGTGTAGGTATTCCCGAGAATATGGTCGGTATGCATGTCCGGTAGTATCAAGGCCAAGTAAATGGAGGAAGAACACATTCTTGTCCTGTCGTAGTTCCGCATCAAGGGTGGAATTGGTCTTGGCATCTTCAAACAGTCTCTTAACCTTGTCGAACACCCAAACATCCAATTGAACCGCATCCTGTGTAAAATCCTCCGCCTCCGCTCCGTACATGTCTGCATCTACTCTGCCAGGCACCGCACCCTGTTCAAACATGGGTAGAATGTCTGGACTGCCCCAACTCCACGTATGCCTACTTCGGTTGAACACACTATCGAAGTTGACCGGATTGAGTTTCCATCCTGTTGTAACTGCAGAGACATCTTCATATAAGCCTGCAATAAGCGCCACATGACCAGGCCGAGATTCAGTAGGTACTCGAGTATGAGACACGCCGAACGTGCCATGGGACAGAACTCTAGATCGAAGAAACGGGGCAAGAGGGCGAGGCTCTTTCGCGGATTCATCCTCTGAGTTCGACGGAGAAGGATCTGGGAAGGATTGGAAGGCTTTGTCGGCGCGAAGACCATCCCCTGGTTGTAAAGCTCAGCAAAAACGTTCCACGAGCGACACGGTGCTTGAAAAGAAGCTTGGCAAAGGCGTAGAATTACTGACCAACAAAAAGAACGAGTCGTTTCGCGGGAGCCTGTTGAGTTTCCGCGCGGTACTCGCGCATGCCATGGACAATGGGGCTGACGAAGTAAATAGAGAAAATACTATGCGGAGTAAGTTATTGGCCAAATAATTTCTAAGAATCCCATACCTGTATATGTAGATCAGATGAAAAACTACGGCAATGGCAAGAAAACCAAGGCGCCCGAGTCGCGCCATAATTGGAGAGTCGAAGGAGTGGCTGTCTCACAGAGACTTTTATACAGGAGGTCGACGCGGTAGTACTTAAAAGTACCTAGATGGATCAGGGCTGCATGGAAAAGCTTTGCCAAGACCGCTCGTCACTTCATGGATTATTACAACTTCAGAACGCTCATCTGCCACAATCTCGAATTTCACTGTTTGGCATTCTCAAATTATGAATGGCTCCTTGAAGGCCAGAAATACAGTTTCTTAGAAGTGTTCATACCAGGCGCAGTCACGTGGTTCTAGGATGCAGTGACTTTGGGTTTTTTAAGGTTTCATATTCTTGGGAATGCTATCCGTTGGGGCGTTGCTAGGCCTCTTTGCTATAACCCTCATACTAGGGATCTACTTAACCTGGTTCTTCTGCAAGCAAATGTACAGGCTACTCCTCGCCTACCAAATTCTGACCTTCCCGCAATCCTTCGACAACCAGCTCGTGGCCCTCCGCTCGTCGGTAGATATCCCTGATGTCGTCTGAAATGGTCAGTAAGCGTAAATTACTTGTGATCTGTGCGCTTACCCGTTGTTGTTTCGAAGTGGCTAGTAGCGTCATAGCTCTTCGAGATGAAGATGTTGTCATTCACTCCGCTTTCTAAGGGTTCGTAGAGGGGGATGGGTGGACCCATGAATTTCTCCTCAATTCTTCCCAGACGGTCGAGGCCAGGTTGTAGCTCCAGATGGTGGTTGCTGTCACCTTCGGCAATCGTGGAGACGATGGCGATGTAGTATCCCTTAGGGCAGACGTTGTGAGCAGATGAGACGACGGCAATGTAGATATCTAGCTATTGTGAGCAGTAGATCTGATGGAACCATTGAAATAAAGTTCTTACCGTGTCTCCGTCCAACCTGGGACTGTGGAATAATGAGCTGAAGAGAGTCGCTGTTGTCCGTGCTCGCAACAGGATGATTGAGAATGCAGATAGCCTTGAGGAGGTGACCCGTCACCTGCGCTTTGCCAGGGAAGTATGATGGGTCGGCAAGAATCTTCTTGCACTTGGTTTGGAACTTCATGCCGTCTCCTTCCTCGCCCCTTTCTCTCATTGTGGCTTTAATGCCACAAACCTTCGATCCGTCATAGAGGAATTCGTCAACCTCGGTGTTAAGCATATATGTGCCACCGTAAATCGCTGAAAGACGTGCGAAGCCTTGTGGTAGTTCGCCAAGACCGTACAATGGATAGATGTAGGGTGACTTGCCGTATCTGGCCATCGAGTTCACATAGAGCCTGATACGAATTATCGCATCGTTTGCCATGCCCTTCGAATTGATATATTCGTCAGTCGCGTAAAGAGCCATCGAGTGGCCTATAAAATCGCGGGTAGTCGCCTCAAGACCAAACTTATCATAAACCTCCTTCATCGTGCACGACTTAATGTCCAATCCTAAAGCGATGTCAGCATGAAACAGTCAGTATTCCCTAAGGTCATGGTTCTTTGCCTTTGTGTGACGCAGGATCGTCCTCCTTGTATGAACCCACCCACTCCAAGAAATTTCTCGCCCTACGCTTCTCGAAAAGACCCATCAATGGAGACCGAAGGGCTTCGCCCGCGTCTGACGGCACCTTGGCCACTGTTGCCCTTGCCCCACTACCCTGCTGAACATAGCTTCCCGCTATTTGCTTGAACTCCAAATATCTTGTGACATCGGTAGATACCAGAATGTTTGTCAGTTCTCCGTTGGACATGAGTAGCTTGGGGACGAGGTCGATATTCCAGTCGTTCACACGGCCATATTTCTTCCATGGTTCTTCGCCCTTGGAGTAGTTGCCGTATTTTTTAAAAAGCTGCGATGATGAGCTTGAGACCTTAAGAGATGCCATGGCTGAGTTACCGCTTCTATGTTGACAGATGCTGCTTCCCTTCACGGAGATTAGTTGGGAAGGCTGAGGTCGATCAGAGTGCCTTACCCCCCATAGTGATCATTCCGGTCAATATGCAGGACTTTTTTGCCCTTGACACTCAGAACGCTGGCCCATTCATTAATTCCATTTATTCGTCTCAAAGTATGGACACCATTACCCAGAAAGCACGCATTCGGTCAGACCTGCAACATCTAGTTAGCTATCGTTCTGTGTGCCGTTGATATGGCGGCGGGGTAGAGACGCACCTGTTCCTAGAACCACAACATCGTACTCTGGCGCAATCTCTTCCATGGCGAACGTCGGAGGATAAAGTCAAGTAAAGGGAATTAAAGGGTGGGATACCTGATCCTGAAGCGGGTGGTGGTTGGTTCAAGTATTGCGGTGTAAGAGCGGAGGCAGCTCCTTTGACTTGGCTCGCTACGACATCAATGTGGCGCATGAGGGTCAAAGCTAGGCGCAAGGGTTTCTATGCAGAACGTCTATTGTCTCACATGAAGAAGAGGCGCCATTCAAGCATGACCATTTTGGTGATTCAATACCTCCTTTGCCCCATCTATTAGGTACTCTACATTATTGTGACCAAGTATAGATATACAGTTCAAATCCGTCTTCATGCAATTGAACCCTACCAGATAATCTACCCTTCCACTACTTATAGTTACACTATACTACAAGCGTCAAATGTTTTTGTACAGTACACGCTACACTGAGCGGCGGTTAAAAAAATCATCCGGCATCTCCTTGCCTCGAGGTAGTTTGATTGCCTCTTCGCGATGTTTCGTGTCTTCCTGGCGCTGAGCTAGCTCAGCTATCTCTACTTCTTTGTCCATTTCTTTCTGAACCCAATCTGGGTTGGCTTCATCATGCTTTGTCTCCATGTCTTGCTTCTCAGTGGCTTCATCTGTTAAATCATCCTCAAAGTCATCGTCCTCCTATACGATTTCGATTAGCAATGTGAGAGGGAATCAAGAGAGACAGGTACGTACGGAGGTTACACTAGGTGTAAAAGCAGGCCCTTCGCCAGACAAATCGACTTCCTCATCACTTTTTGCTGCTTTATAAGCCTCCTCCCAAGCATACCAACGTTCCGTTAAAGTGTGCATGACTGCTCTCATCGTGAGCCTCACCTGCACATATTAGAATTAGCTTCTAATAGAATGGGATAAATTATCGAAATAATTGATGAGAAATCCTCAAACGACCGGGTATCCCCATTGCAGACAGTATCCTGTTGAGATGTGCTCTTCGAAATTATTATTGACTTACCGCTTGGTCCCTATCATCCGCCTCGTAATCGCCATAACCTGCTCGGATACGTTTACGTGTTTTTTTCTCAGTCGCTAAGCGGTTACGTTCCTTAACGCAAATCCACCAAAGAGTGTGTAAGTCGTCCCACGATTTCTGGCGCAATTCTTGCACTGTCCAAGCTCGTCCTAGACACCCCATCAGTTAGCCTGGTACCTACCAACAGTACTGCGCAGTAGCATACCATGAGCTGCATCTTCCTCGGGAGTAGCTAATAGCCTCTTGTCTTTATTGAAAAACCCCCAGAGACCATGATCCGGGTCGCCCTCGATCGTCGGCCTCTTCTCCGGATCTAATACGGGCTTCGGCAGGTCCTCTTTTGTGACAGAGAGTGTTTGTCGTCGACGGGGACCAGTACGCCTCATAGCTGATACTCCACGGTTTCTGTTGTTATCCCGCTTCCATAGTGGTGACGAGGTCGAGAATCGCGAAACGGAGGTTTGCGGAGCGATTGCCTTGCGTTTAAATGAAAGAGCAAGGAAGGACAGAACAGTGTCGGATGAAACGAGGGTCCAATTGCGTCGGGGGAGCCTCAATACAGCATTTGGTGCCATGATCATGGCATTTCTTCTGGTGAGGATGATGAACTCTCTCACAGCTCTGGCCCAAGTCGCGAAAAGGGAAATTAAGCAGTCGGGCCGAATTCCTCCGTCTCTGCTAGTCGAAAACGATCGCCCGCTTCTGCAGGCGCTGACTCCTCCTCAACCTTCACCACACTTCCCCTCGCTCGTTCAAAAAGAGGGACGAGCGGCTACAGTATATCCTTCCTTGTAAACGTTCGAGATAATCCAAACGGGCCACCAGGCCCGTACAACACCATCCAGTTATGCGTCCCTCCACCACCACATACCTCGCAAGGCCAAGTCAACTCGTCCGCATCTTCTACTCTCCTCGATTGGGCCAGGTTCCATCCAAGCCTCCATGGGCACGAGAGCTCTAAGCATTCTCAAGAACCATTTCAATCTTTTCAAAGCTACGACCACATCAATGAACGCCTTGAGAACCCCTCATTTCTTGCTTCGCCCACCCTAGAACCGTTAATCACCACCAAGAACTCCTTGACTGAGGACTTATCGCTCATCGAATACGAGCAATGGGATCGTGCCTCTTGTGTACATCCCTTTGGGCTCATCCCTGCATTCTCTGAGAACCCCGCCGTTGACCCTACGCTCAAGGCCGGTTCCTTTGACACAACTATTACTCAATCATTGCAGCCGTCAGATCCCTTCGATTATTCAGAACTTTCACAGATTCCGTCCGACGATCCTCCATCACTTTCATCACTTTCTATTTTAGGGAGTAGGTCACACGGATCGCGTCCTAAAGCCTCTTTGATTAACGTGCAAACCAGACAATATAGCTATCCACTGCAGTGCATCCCCAAATTCGGGGAACAAGTCTGCCACTGGTCTTCCAGAAACCTCTTCTGCGGTTTCTAGGATATCCAATGCTTCAAAAAACCGGCATCCAACTGACCCGGCACGCATTGAGAAACGCAAAAACAACACTCTTGCCGCACGTCGATATCGTCAAAAACGTGTGGACCAGATGGCCAATCTTGAGGCTGCACTCAAAGATACCCAGCACGAAAGGGATACTTTGAAAGTCAGAGTCGCCAGACTCGAGGGCGAAGTGGAAGCGCTGCGCCAGCTCCTCCGTTCACACGCATGATGCTAAATATGCTCTCGTCAGCTCTGTGGTTGGTATATTACGCTATCTTGAGTATCCTCTCAGCCGTTCTCAGACGATGTCGGTTTACTATGATGATTCGGTGCATTTTCGAACAACACCAATATCACATCGGCAAAAATGGTATTCATCAGTCAGGCTTGCGTTGGATTTCGAGGAGGAATTGAAATAACACTCACTTGTTCCGCTCACTCTGTTCTTCATATCACATTGCTTATTCATTCGGTTGGCTAAAGTTGTTGCTCGTTCTATTGATTCTAGTTGACAAAACGTCTTCTTATACTTCTGATCCACGCTCAATGATGTGATATATCGTGTGCCATCGAGACTCACGATGAGTCGAAATGAACTAATTGGTCTTCATCCAATCATTCGGGACTAGCTATGCCATGGCTATGGTCCCAGGTGCGAACCGAACTAAAAGTTCGTGAAGTTTGAGCTGACAGAACAGGTATAGCAAGAATGACTCATTCAACATCATCCTATATACATTTGCTAGCCCAAGGCTGTTCTCTTATTGATTAGATTTAATTTCAGGTTGGTTATGAGAGTTCAAACCAGAATATCAATATGGAATTGTGAAATAGCACATGAGGGTCATTACGCTACTCCCTAAGAAGAAAGGCGCCATCGCGTTGTACTCGGGCCGTCGCATGCACCTCAATTCACTCGCCGTGGTGAAGCTACAGTGAGGCACGACCTTGCGACGTCTACCATAACACTATTGAGAATACTTACCCCGCCGACTGAAGCTCACACGATCCTCTCTAATCTAGGTCCGTACGCGACTTTGCCATGAATCGCCCAGGTTTGTTCCTCCTCCGTGCTCTTTGAGCGTATAGCACCAAATCTTTTACCCGTCAAAACACTCTTTGCGCTATTCTCTCCGGACCTTGCTTCTTAGCACAAGTTCAATACTTTGAACAGCTCGAAGAATCTCTCATCGCAACTACCTCAGCCACGAAGGTGCCAGCTTGCCCTTTCATCAATCGATTGCTGGCCTACTATGTTCATTTTACTCGAAATCCACCATTCGCTTTCGCACGACCATCATGAGCAACCCCTTCGAAGAGTTCAGCATTGCTAACGTTTACACTGTACAGGACCAGGCCCACAGCCTCTACGACCGCTACAGTCCGGCATGTTCCAAAATCAGCAAACCACCGCAAATCGAGGTGCACCTCTTGGATCTGGCCGATTGCAGAATGGCAAACTAGGTACAATGCTGTTCCTGATTCTCCACCTTTTCATGCACCTTGCTAATATATGCGCTGTTTCAGGCAGTGGCTCACAGTGGGGGGGTTTTGGTGGCCCTATGGGTGCGCCAGGGCTGTCGACAGCTCAGTCACGAACAAACGGAACGGGTATATCTAGCTTTGCGCAGACTATCGGAAATTCCCAGCCTCAGACACCTCTTGATCCTGCGTAAGTTACAACCTTGATCATGGGCAGGAACATCATAAAGCGGCTTGTCGCTGCTCATACAGCCTCAGATCTGAATGTGGACTTCAAGCTAAACATCAATGATTATAGCGACTTTCCCTCCTTATCGGGAGCACCACAAGCGCAACAGAATACCTCTGCACAGCAAATGTGGTCCAATCCAAGCCTTAGAGCTGCACAACACTCGACCATTCAGCGTCCCCAGGGACAAAATCCTCCGCAAGGTCAGGCCGGCCAAACCGCTGGTCCACAACATCAACAACTACAGAATCAGCCACACGAAGACGGAGCAGGGCCTACACAACCTCAATTCTCCAGTGGCGGCGACGAATATCGGTTTGGCGGGCAGGCAGGGGTGGGTCAGTTATCTGGCAATACTCAACCGCAGACTGGCAACATCGAGGAATTCCCCCCGTTAGGTGGTGGAGGTGGAGGTGAAGTCGGCGCTGACAGACGGACGGGAATGATCCAGAATGCAGCTGCATACGGGGGGAATGCTGGTTCGAATGCCTTTCCCGGCCTGGGACAGACTCGAAATGGCCTCTCGAGTCCTACAGATGGTCAGCAAGATCGACCGCTGGGCTCAACTGTTGGTGAAAGAAGCATGCTTTCTGGCGGAGGTGAGAATATCGTTTCGTGGTTAATTGGAGGTTGGCTAACCTATCCAGTTTCTCGGGACCAATTTGGTGGCATGCGAGGAACTCCATCTGGATTGCAGGATATCGACAGAAACGTAAGCAATCCGCTCTCAATTCTTAGTCAAACAACACTGAATTAGATATCAGGGCAATCAAAGGACAGGGCAGACTCTAGGGAACATGTCATTCCTCGGCTCGCAACTCCCACTAAGAGGAGCCACTGGCTCTGTGCCTCAGCCTATTGGCCAGCGACCACAGCAATCACAGTTCGATCAGAATTTCGGCAGCGATGCTGTTGACTCACCCAACAGGTTACCGCAGCATAAGAAACTAGCAGACATGACAGAATCAGAACGTTATGGGCTGCCCGGGCTGTTGTCGATGATTCCTCTAGACAGTCCAGATTATTCGGCGCTTGCTGTAGGGCAGGACCTAACAGTCTTGGGACTTGACTTGAGCCGTCCAGAGTAAGCGGATTCTGACTACTTGGCCAAATATCATTTCAATGCGCTGACGATATTCCAGCAACTCACCCTTGCATCCGACGTTCGGCTCTCCGTTTGTCGAATCTAATTCAAAGCCGGTCATTCCTCCGGACTTTACTCTTCCAGCCGCGTATACGGTGACAAACGTTCCACCTCTGCACAGCAAGATCAGTAGCTTCTCAAATGAGACGCTGCTAGCCATCTTCTACCAGTATCCGAGGGACATCGTGCAAGAGATTGCTGCTAATGAGCTGTGAGTGTCTCGAATCACCGCCAGGAGATGCCACTAACTAAAGCAGATACCAACGTGATTGGCGGTGGCACATGAAGCTGCGGCAGTGGATGATGAAGGACCCGGAGTTGCCACAACCTATCCGAATTTCCCAGAAGGAAGAGCGTGGCTGGTATCTATTCTTCGACGTCACGAATTGGAGGAGGGAGAGGGTAAGATGCAACAAAACTCCGATTAACATGAGTCCCCGACTGACGATAGCACAGAAAGAATTCGAGCTCAACTACGACGATCTAGATCAGCGGCATGGGTCTGCCATGGGCACAGGTCCCATATAACGGATCCGGCCACGAGTTGTGCATAGATGCGAAGCAGGATGGGTGCGATCCTGGATGGAGCACGCGGCGGCGTCTCTCCCGTGGGAGGTGTCTACCGGGTGTGCAATATGACAGTATAATGACATGAAAACTGCTGCAGCCAACTGAAGCTGAGGCATGTCCCAAAACGTCGCTCAATTCATGGTGACGATACGACAGTGGATGCACATTTGCCCGTGTGATATGCGTGAAGCCGAAGCAAGAAAGCCATGATGGGAGCAACTATTTGCGGGCCTCTCTGGTACGTTCTCTCGTTGACCGCTGTTGAGCTGTTTGGCCAACGCTCTTTCCGGGGTAGAGCTGTTTGGGGGACGCTCTTTCCAGGGTAGAGCTGTTTGGGGGACGCTCTTTCCAGGGTAGAGCTGTTTGGTGGACGCTCTTTCCAGGGTACGGCTGTTTGGTGGACGCTCTTTCCAGGGTACGGCTGTTTGGTGGACGCTCTTCCCAGGCAGAGCTGTTTGATGGACGCTCTTTCCAGGACAAGGCTGCATCCCCCTTTCCAGCCTTAGCGCGGATGCTTGGCCGTCTGCCACAGATTCATTCACGTTCTTGGCCTCACCGCAACTTCGCCTCTATATGGGCCATCGCCTCTCGTCCTTCCGACGCTCGCTCCTGCAACCACCAACCCCATCTCTGTTGGAAATCAACACTCCCACTGTTTCAGCTGCACCAGGCCAGATCACCATGCCCGGGAGTGACCGTGACGGAGAAGCTGTCTACGCAGCCAGATGCGCTCTTCGGGATGCAGCCCGCTCCCTTCTACCTACTAACACTCAATCTGCTATTCTTCCGTCCGGCCATGCAAATTGCCTCGCTCGAACAGTCAAAACGGGTGCGGGTTTTTGTCGCGTCTGTGGATTCCCAGGACACCATTCAGCCAACATTACCAGTGCTGCGGCATGTCGTACTAGTATCTTGAGCACAGCATCTTGGTGGGAGGAAACCAAGGACCAGTTGTGGGTATTATTCAATCAAGAAGACGATGACGCCCGAGACAGATTTTCGAATCTATTGGCAACTAACGAAGCCACGACTGACATGGCCCGCAACAACACATACAAGCCTGTAGCTGGAAACATGGACGTGGTTTGCGTCAACCGTCTCACGCACAACTGGCTCAAATTCAGCCGCTACTACTCGAACTTGGGCCTGAAGGCGCAGATGATTCTGAACGAACGCGAGAGGCAGCACGTTGATGACCTCATCTTGAACATCAATGACTACTTACTTCAAGGAAGGACCTGTAAGCTTCGCCTGAGTCTGTGGAGTTCCCTTCTTAATGATTGATTCGATATCCAGATGAAGAAGTAGCGTTCCCTTCTGACACGAACACGGTTTAGTGATCATTCGTATCCCTGAGTTGCTTTCGGCGTGGGCTGCTGTAATTTCTGGTGGTAAGTAAAGAGGGCTTCGGAATTCCGTCCACGATCTTGGCACAATGGTTTTATATCTCTGCTTGAGGGTCAGTCGATCTGTAGGCGTTTGTCCCAGCTTATCCTCTCGATTCCTCGGCTTGTTCTTTACGGAAATGCCGACGGCCTTGATCTTACAATGAGCTTCTTCTCTTCAATCTCCTTCTCTATCGCGAAAAGGTTTGGGTCATCTACGAGCCGCCATACTCGTTTGCCATGTTCCTGCAATTCTCATTAGGCACAAATCAAGATGGCACTCCATCATCTAGTACAGGTCTTAGTTACCAAAATCGTGCTCATACATACTTAATTCGAAGTGAAGGATCACTGTTTCCAATATCATTCTATTGAACTGGATACCGAATGCTGCATTCAGCCTGTGATTTTTGACCTGCTCCGTGTTACGCCGTTGACTCCGAGTGAACGATGGCCCAACAAGCCAGCGCAAAACGAATCCCACATCTCCCCCTTATCCCGGTTTGCTGCTCTAGCATCATTCAGCTACTCTAAGCTAACAAGCCCTTGAAATTCTCCTCTGCCCCCTCTCTCAACATATCGTTCGCCCCGCCTGCTTTCACCAACTTCCCCTTGCCAAGCACGACGCAGAAATCGGCATTCTTAACGGCCTCAAGCCGATGCGCAATGGTAAGCACCGTACTCTCCCTCATCTCCTCTCTCAATACCTGCTGGATTCTCTGAGCAGTCTCCATATCGATAGATGCGGTGGCTTCGTCCAGGATGATCACGGCACTTCGACGAAGCATTGCACGTGCCAAACCGACGAGTTGGCGCTGGCCTTGCGAGAGGCTCCGTCCGCCGGCGTCAACGGGGGTCGAAAGGGTCCAATTGTGTCGGCCGGCAATCTTAGAGAGCACGTGTTCACAGGCAGCGTCGCTATATTGGGAGAGAGGATCGAGGTTTTTCCTCATGGTACCGGGGAAGAGGACGGGCTCTTGGGCGAGAAATGTCTTTCTGGAGTATTAGCAAAGGTTTTGAAAGGCGTGATGCATTGGAGAACATACTACACGATTCCGCAGTGTCTGACGATCTACAGTCGCGACATCGACACCGTCGATCAGAATACGACCAGATTCAGGTGTGATTGTTGCTAGTAATGACAAAGCGAGCGTGCTCTTCCCGGATCCCGTACGGCCAATTATGGCGGTATTTGAGCCTGCAGGCAGTCTGAAAGACACGTTTGACAAGGCGGGTTCCAGATGGGGAGCGTAACGAATAGTGACCTCTTCGAAGACGATGTCTCCTGAGAACGAGGGCCACCAAGCAGGAGGTTCGACAACTCCTGGAGACTCTTTCTCCAACTCGAGAAGCTCGACTACGCGCTCTACAGAGGTGAAGTCCATCTCAAGCATACCGTAAACTTTGCACATATTATGGGTATGATTGACGAACTTTGAGGCGGCAATCAGCACGAACGCTGTAAGGCCCGGCGATATGCCTGTCCAAATTGCAAGAAGGGTCATGACGAGAGTTGACGATGCTGAAATAGCGTCGAATCGATACATCAGCCAGGCTTGTAGGCTCCAGTAGAAGTGATCTTTACTCTGAAAATTATCGACTACTTCTATCACACGTTGTTGAAACTGGCTTTGCGCGCAAAATGCTCTGACAGTTGTAAGGCCTTCCACAAGCGCACCGAAGTTGGACATCAGGGGGCTTAGAGATACCATTTCAAGTCGTCGTAAGCTTTGTGAAGTAGGAAGGAACCTTCTGAAGGTGAAGACGAATGTCATTGCTAGGATAAACCCAAAGATCAAGAAAACTGGCGTTGATCCTGCAATGACTAGGACTGCGGTGAACCATCCAACGACTTGCCAAACAGCCACTGTGAACAGAGTAGTCAGATTGCCATCGATCGTATTCATATCAGACGTCAACCGGTTCATTAAGCGACCAACAGGAGTGGTATCGTAGAATCGAAAGGGAGCGTGAGCAACGCGATCCATGACCTTAATGAAGATACTCTTTGAAGCTTGATACCCGATCGCGCGGAGCAGTATTTGGGTGATGTAATATAATAGAGTAGTCACAACGGCGAAAATGAAGAAATAAAGAATCCAGGGCCGGACATTGGTTTCCGGAGAAGGAAGGCTGTCGAAAAGCCCCGAAACGGTCATTCTTTCAGACCCGCTGTATCCTTCTCCCCACTTTTTAATAAACCACGTTTCAGCAACGTCTGCGATACGGAAAATCGGTATGACGCATATTGATAGGAACCACAATTTGAGCTTTCCCGCTTTGATATACTGCCAGTAGACTTTGAGCTTGACACGCCCATGTGCCCTGTGCTCGTCTTCTGTGAATTTCTCCGGAATTGCAGCTAGCTCTTCTTCCTCCCGTTTCTTGGCTTCTTCCTCGTCCATAGAGTCCGCAGATTTGGTCTTCTGTAAAGTGTTGGGGACTTCGGAGGTAGGCTCATGCATACTCGCTCGCCCGCCGGCAACCTCGACCCATTGGAGGGCTGTGCCATGACATAGCTCGGTGCGATGAGTAACCAGAACGACGGTCCTGCCTTCAAGAAGAGGTCCAGCAAGACATTTTCGAACGATGCTCTCTGCTGTCTGGTGGTCTAGTGCTGAAAGAGGATCGTCCAAATAAAGAATTTTAGCATTGCTGTAGACTGCCCTTGCCAGAGCAACACGGGCTTTTTGCCCTCCTGACAGCCCAATTCCGTTCTCCCCAATATTTGATAGGTCGCCATGTTTGAAGCCAGCCATATCCGGTAGCAAGGCGCAGGCATCTAGCACCTGTCTATAACGAAGTTCTTCGTAAGGTGAAGAGAAGAGAATGTTGTCTCGTATACTCATACTCTGCAGCCAGGGTGACTGTGCACAGTAACCTACCATGGCATCAGGGCGAATGAGTTCTCCCCCTGTTTTATCGAGCTCGCCGAGCAAAGCCTGTAGCAAGGCGGTCTTGCCCGCTGCTACCTCTCCGTAGATAACAGTGAGTCCCGAAGGCAAGGATAAAGTAAGATCATGGAGGACGTCTTTAGAGGCGCCCGGCCATGCAAAGGACGCGTTCTTCATTCCAGGCGGAGTCGTTGCGCTCAGTGGCATCTCGGTGTGTTCCTTGTCTGGCTCCTTCATGAAATCCTCAATACGTCCCATAGCCACGAATGCATTCAGCATCACGGTGAACAGTTCTGGAAGCGCACGAAGAAAGTTTGTCAACATGTTGAAAAGGTCGATAGCCGGAAATATGATGTCTATTCGTAATGGTAGGCCAGCCAAGGTGGTAAAAGCGTAGAATGCAACGACTGGAAACATGCCACTTGCAAAATAATTGCTGAGGATGATGAAGCTCTGCAAAAGGAAAGTCACAATGCGGAGGTTTAGCTCGTGCTGTCTGGCCTCTAGAATATCTTTGAGCCATGCATCTTGCCATCCATACCACCGTAAGTGACGGATGGCTTCAACAAATTGCGAAATCTTTTGAAGCCTGCTGTCGGTCGCTGCTCTTCTTTTCTTTTCCCAAAGGATTAAAAGGCGAGATAGAATTACGTTCATGACCTGGGCGAGGACAATCGTAAATGCCCCAATAAGACATGACCAGCCTAGGAGTCTCCAAATGAGTACCACGGCTAGTATAACACCCAGAGGTTTGGTGACGAGATCGGGGAAATCCCAGAATCTACGGAGATTGAATGTTAACCATGAGTCTCAATCAAAAAGGGGGTTCACTACCTCTGAGCAACCTCATAGACATCATTCCTGGTAGAGTCAGTATGTATATTAATTGCTGTATGCATTCTACTGACCTCATTAGATTCAATATCTTTCCCATTGAAGCACCCTCCTTAAGTTCTTTTGGCTTTTGAATGGACTTCTTCGACCTTAATGGCGCCGTGAGGCAGGTGACGGCAGTCTTCAGAAAGCCCATTGGAAAGTTTCGCCAATCCTTCTTGAATTGCAAGGAGCCATTCGCGCTGTTTTCTTGCCTACCTTCGGCATTCCCGTTCGCATGTTCCTGCGTTTGCAAATTTTCTTGCGTTGCTAGAATTTTTCTATTCAAGGTCTTCTCGTAGAGCATAGTAATCATTTCGCCTCTGGCCCTTTCGTACGATCGTCTGCTATACCATAACTTGAAGACAGAAGCCTGTGCTGCAAAGAGACGAAGAACAAGCGCAATAAAGGCATACGTAGCAGCAGCATGATGAGAAGAACCGTTATCCTCCATAGCGAACAGAAGACGCTGGAGCAGTATAGGATCAGCAAGTTCTGCATGCTGCGATTAATATATGACTTTCTAAGAGAAGCAAATAAGACAGAACTCACGTGCGGCTAATTCGACAATTCCGAGAGTAGTTATGATAACGAGATCTATTCCGTTTGCTTGGAGTAGTCTTCTAATCACGGAACCACGGAGTTGCCTGAAAGCTTCGTGAAGTCTGCTGTGCTTGAACTGATAGCCCAAGTCCCACACATCTTCATCGTTTAGCTGTCTCTTGGCCCCCATAGAAATCAATGGCGCCATCCATGAGACCGTCATAAACTGCCAAGGGGTCAAGTCGTCCTCGGGACTGCGCAGCCTTACCGTTGGAGAATCGAAGACAAGACTGATACAATCTTTCGGTAGTCTCGGATCTCGAAACGGCATGTTCAGAATCGTAACAGCACCGAACAACGCCATTGCCAGCGCGATAACCATAGGTGCATCCTGTCCATGAAGAGAAGAACGTCTGTGCGTTAGAACCACCAGTTGCGCAAACAAGATTCCCAGATACAAGACTAGCAAAGATATGGGTGCCGTCCTAGGACGTCCAACAATGATGATGATGACGGATGTTATCTTGGGGATGGATTAGCGCAATTGTGGGTTCGAGATCATAGAGATACACACCCAAGCAACTGAAGGGTAAATTGCTACAAGCTGATGGGAAGGGATGAATATGGTCACAATTTGCAAGGCTAAGCCAATCAGTGATATAACCAGGAGTAAGTAAGTCCCAAATTGTGCATGGTTAGTGGAAGCTGGGTTGGATTCCGGTGGTTCTTCCTTCGTCTCGGTAATGAATGCCCCCATCCATCTTGGTCTGTACGAATTGAATAATCGAAGAGCATATAACAGAACAATGCAACAAGCGATGATAGCGGGAATGGCTGATAGGACTGGAAGAAAACAAGGATTGAAGCGAGCCCTAACTGGATCCTGCTTCTGTTAGCAAGTACACTTGTCCCGCAGAGTGCTAAGCTATGAGTTACCCATATCGAGCGGCACTGAGAGGAAGAAGATGCATAAAAGGTCCAAATGGGCGAGTCAAGCAGAATCGGAGCTTGACTATGTGTGTCCATAATCTCGTAGCAGGAGTGATAGACCGATGCTGAGGCGTTCCTTTTGAGCTTTGCCTTCAGCTTCTGAAGATTATGAGAGGACTTCCCCTCCACCAAGCACGATACCAAAGATGCGAAGGAATTGAGTAGCCGCTAATGCTCATTTAGGCAGATGTCGACGTGCAAGTGAATTGTGGAGGATGGATGCTTAGTCACAGTTGTGTTCGGGAATTCGGAATGAAACCGCCGAATACGGTAGCGCCTTGTTACTCCTCCATCTGCTGTGTCCTGTGTATATCATGTACGTACTGTGTATCATGCTCCTAACATACCCTATCTATATCCTGCCTCCATCCGAAGTGACCTTTTTTACCAATAACTGTCTAACCTAACAACGCCCAGAGCTCTAGTATATACTGTTGATCTCCCACAGAGTATTGCCTAACTACATCCTCTTTAAACCGTTATCAAAACGATGCAGAGTTGCCAAGCATCAATATCGTGATGTACGATCTCAGCGAGACAGAAACATCGATTTGAAGAACGGCAGCGTCCAGTTAGCAGTACGTACAAGGCGTGTTGCGTGCCTGCGCGGTTTGTTTCACACATTGAAAGCGCGCGCCAAAACTAGTTTCCCCATGTGCTAATCTCACACACACAGACTTTAGGCTCCCGGACGTGGATATCGGAGTAGTCATTTTGTGGAAGGTTGGCATACACGGAGCAGGCTTTTGGGTAGGCTTGTAGAGATGAAATGTTCCCACTCGCTCAGCTTTCTGGGGAGCATAGCACAGCTTCCCTCATTTGGCTTTGCCTACCCCTGACGTGCGAAAAGCGAAGCTTTGTGGGCAGTCCTGCATGTTGATAGATGGGCGCTGAATGTGATTGCGCCCCGTCTGCGGCCAAGGGGCGTTGCAAAATGCACAGCCCGCTTCTCCGAGTTGCAGCCTCGTCTCAAGAACACCGTCAAGACAGAAGCATCTCCTCCCCTGGTTGCTCGCTTCGATTCAACGTAAATTTCGATTGTCTTCACTCTTCAAAAAGGTACACTGTCTTGTTTCCTTTTGCTTTCCACCATGGCCGCCTATCAAATTATTACTTTTGAGGAGCTCGCTAGCACACTTACCGAATTGCAAGAGCCCATCAAATGTATTGCCTCAATCGACCACTCTCGTTGCACTGTCGATATCGAACTAAATACACTGGAAGCAACTTCTGCTATCTCGCAGTTGTTTTTCGGAAGTCTTCCTCGAATATCGGAAGGGATCCTAGAACAAGCTATCCGGCTCTGTCTATGCAAGGACCATGGCGTGGAAGACTACCTAGAAGAATGCGTGCGGAGCTGTATGGCTACTCAATCACGACAAGAAATAGAAGAGGCCAGGGGAACCAATACTTTTGAAGTTCCCATAACAATCAGCAGTGATGATGAATCGGAATCTGAGTATGGTGTAATAGAGTCCACCAACCACAGATCAAGAACGCCCGTGGATTTGCCCCATCGAATAGAAGGCCCAATCCGATCAACATCACCCGCGCCCTCGTACGGTTCGAATGCTAGCCAGGTTTCCGTCAATGGTTCAGAACAAACTACGGAGCCATCGAGCTCGAACCCAACGGAAACGATGGACAGACGTTTCCAGCCATTACATGGCACATACGATGGATGTAGGCCAATACGATTTGGAAGTGCTAGTACCTCCAGTACCGGAGGGCTTCTTAGACCACAGGTACGACACACAAGAGCCATTAGTGCCCCAACCACTCCTTCTGGGCCTTATCGTACAAACCGTCCTGGTCCAAAACGGGAAGCGGTGTCCGAACAGAACTATCGTTTCAGGAAACGAGCCCGCCAGGAACAGCCATCTCCAACTCGCTCCGGCAGGCGAGGCATCGAAACATCAGTCCATAATGCCATATCGCAGATCTTAGAGGTTCCAGGTAGCTTTGGGGACACTGATGCAGAATCAGGAACGCTCCCAGGATCCGACATAGACTCGGACCAGTCAGATGGGCAAACGATGATGGTTGATCAGGAGCACGACCCTAGAGTGCGCTTACCACCAGCTTCACCTGATCCAAGAAAAGCTAAACCTGCACAATCCATTGACGACGACCTAAAAAAGAAGATGAGAAAAAAACTATCCGAAATGGGCACAGTTTATGTCTTCCGTGATACAAACCCGGTATTTTCTCACCTTCTGAAAATCGGCATGACAAAAAAAGAAATTACAGACCGCAAAAAGGAAATCCAGAGAACTTGTAACCTCAAGCTCCAATATGAATTCAGCTCATTGCCGTTTCGAGGCTACAAAAGAGCGGAAAGGCTCATTTTGGCGGAACTTGACAATTTTCGTGCGGACGACGCGCCTTGTTCGAATCCCAAATGCCGTAAAAGGCACCAGGAATGGTTCGACGTTTCTGAAGATCTGGCTCGTAGAACGATAGATAGATGGGTAAATTTCATGCGGCAAGATCCGTACGCAGAAGCCAACCAACTAGGGCAGGAATGGATCGATAAACTGAACGAAAAACCAAATCCCGAAAGAGATGAGCCTCCCGACGCTCATGAGCTTCGGTGGCAGCGTTGGGCTTTCGTTGAACCTCCATCTCCAATAGCGTACTGGATGAATGCTATCCGGCATTGCATGTATGCTCTTTTAATTTGGGCCCAGGATCCAATATGGAGACGTATTTGGCTCTTGTGTTGGCAGTTTTCTAGTATAATCGCTTGGTCTATCAACGTATGGAGAGAGAAAGATACCGGATTTTGGGGTGTTTTATGTGGGATTCTAGGGGTTCATGTTCTCGTTCTCATCCTTTTTCTGTCCTTTCGGTTTATCTGTTATGGTAAATAGGCCACGGCGGGTGGGTCTGCGCCTACGACCTTCTTTACTACCAGCCTACAAAGTTGATTTAGACTCTGTACAAAGCTTGAAAGCAAGTTTCCATCCTTCAGGTTATTCGGGGAGTATTATATGGAATAGGCACTTTTCAGACTTGTACCGCCAAGGGGCTTCGCAGTACGACGAATTATGACACCCCATGTGCTATCCGTCACATAGAAAAAGGTGACGTGAGAGAACTACAGAGTCTCAACAGAAGCACCGCATCTATCATATCATTTCTGATAATTTCTGCATCTCTGCAATTTTTCTAGTATTCTTATCTCTGTCAAGGAACCAGAACAAAACGGAACTCTCTCACGAAGTACATACAGGAGACGACTCACGAGACCTAGCAATGTGTAGGCCCCGCACAGATCTGCCTCACATTCTGCGGCGGAAAGTCATCGACTATCCACACCGTGCAATTCTTGTCTCCGGAGTTCGTTACAACGCAATTCAGGGGGGCGACCTCGTGACGTGTCGTCGACATGAAGTGTTTCCTGTCGCAAGTGGTCAGCACCCACAGATCCCCGACTGGCAAGAGCATCTAAATAAAATTATCACTCACCCGTCGCACTCCCAATTATCCACAATCTCCAAGTCACTCCCACCCCCACTAGCGGTCGCACCGTCATCGCTCAAAACAGTGAACGAAACGTCGTTGCCTCCACCGCATGGGTAGGAGTCACTGGGATCAAAAACATCGGACTGTGCTGTGCAGTCGACCATTTTACCAATCTTCTGGGGGTCAAAGTAGGTCGTAAAGGTGAAGCTGATTGCAGCCTTATGGGCATCGAGGTAGTTAAAATCAGTGATTGTGTACACCAGTGGCGTGCAATGGGCCGTGGTGTTAGAGTTGCGGGTGCTAACGGCTGAGCTGAGGGTGAGGGTTGGGAGGAAGAGGAAAAGGCGATAGAGTAGTGGGAGGGTGGGGAGGTGATGATACATTCTGAGCTGCTTTGAAAGAGATCGCGTGTGCTCGGGAAAGTAGACCGACGATAATTAGGGAGATGACGAAGGAGAGTCGAGGCTTATATATAGGGGCTCGAGAAGTAAAATCCAGTATAGTGCTCCGGAAATTGGGATGATTCATTCTAATAAAGTAAATGACGTATCTAGAAGCTGAGACAGATATTGATGATTTTTCCTCTCAACGTACCTACGTAGTATGGCAGCCATGCTTTTTAACGATCTTGTGCTACAGAGCAATGCAGGAGCACCCACGGCCACACCGCTTTTTCCTGTTTCAAGCTGAAGACTTAGAGTTGCAATTGCCCTTTGTGAGTCGCCCATGTGCGTCCATAAGCTATCAATCGGCACAGAACGTTTCCGTACGCGACCGCCTCAAAGTTTCACTGGGAACTGCTAGGAACTAGTAGCGTAAATGGCGTGGTGGCATGTTGGCAGGGGGCGAAGGTTGCAGCCCAAGTGTGAAATGGACATAGACGTTGCTAACAGTGATACATCGAAAATGTTCAATGTTTCTTCGTACTTCCGAGTTATGTTCGATGTCTGGCCGTCGATTGACCACTGTGGCCCGGGTTTGTGTCACCATCACACTTTGCAGACATTGCTCCTGCTAGCGCATTTCTGAATGCATGACAATAGACTGGCCGAAGGCTGAATGCAGACTTTGCTGTCAATAATTCTGGTGCCACGTTTAAACTTTGAATTTTAACTAAGGCCTTACGAGGCTGACGTGCACGTGGGATTACCTGTCTTGTGCTGCTAATGCATCACGTGTTGATGATGGATCATCGCTGGGGGGACACATAGAAAGAACCCAGCTGAAGCCTATCCCTTCAATGCAACCCCCATAGAGATTTCGGATTGTGGGAACAGTGTCAGCGTAGAACCTGGTATAACGTCTCACAGTTTTCATACCGCAGTTGCGTCTGGTTTGGATGTTCCGGACCAGACACTGTGATAATGAAGGGCAGCTTAGTTTGTGCGCGCCTGCTTGAGAGTCGCTGACTTAGGGTCCTATCTTATGGCTTCTTTTTTTGCTTCCGTTCGGAGCCTTCGCTCTTCTCGCCAACCTGGACCCCGTTTGAGAAGTATGAACAGAATTGGGCTTGTGAAAAATACGACCCCGGCAATGAAAGTGAAACACCATCCTCTGCCCATGGCATTGAGCATGATGTTAATTATGGCGGTGCCCGCAGCTCCAAAAAGGCACCTTACAAGGTTGTTTGCTGCAGTTGCCGTGGCAGGGCTGAGAGGGTAATAGTCCACAAGCATGACGCTCATACAATTGAAGCCGCCGGTAAGGAACGCTCCCATGAGAAAATGAAGAACCAGAGGTGCGGCAAGTGGAGCATTCACCTGCACAACCCATCCGTAGCAGAGCAAAGCTGCATCGCCAACGATCAGGAATGGCACTGCAATCTCAAGACGAGCGCGTTCGAGAGGAAATTCTGAAAGATTATCTCCGCGTTTGCGATCAATCCTAAAATTGATCTTCTTAGCAACGCGGCGGTAATTCCAGTCCATGAGTCGACCAGCTGTCATTGGGGCACAGAGAGCGCCAATACCGAAAGGGATGAATGAAAGGCCAATTTGAAGGTCGTTGAAACCATACATCTGTTCAAAGAGATACGGTGCGGAAGCGATTACATCGTAGAAAGCCGTGTAAACGAGACTATTATAAAACAGAAGGAGGCCAACGTCTTTCTGGAATATCACACGGAGAGTTGATAACGGGTTTGGAAAGCGAAGCTTGCGCTCCTTCGCCAATTCAGCTTGAGCAGCTTTTTGTTCGTCACGAGAAGGGGTTCGAGTCAAGTCGTTAACTGTCTTCCTGGCTTTGCGGATCTCCAACCAATTCAAAAGGGACATATTCCAGCCCTGAGGAGGGATGCTTCCGTTTCCAACAACATTCCTTGCGGTTTCCGGAAACGATATGAGGAAAGGGGCAAGATAAATAGTGACCATGATTACTAGGAACCAAAAT
The DNA here is from genome assembly GCA_000467715.1 of Hysterium pulicare CBS 123377. NCBI lineage: Eukaryota > Fungi > Ascomycota > Dothideomycetes > Hysteriales > Hysteriaceae > Hysterium > Hysterium pulicare. Next base: position 100,471 of record AJFK01000065.1, read on the forward strand.
ATCGAGCGCCATCCTAAGAATTGGGAGAGAAGACCTCCTATTACAGGGGCTAAAGCTGGAGCAATCATTGGACCCTGTGCACGACGTTCAGATATTGCATGATGATGCGGGGAAGCTTCTTACGCTTGTAGCATAACCCATCCATGTGCCTCTTTCCGCACTAGTCGCAATATCAGCGACTGACTCATTATTAGAAGTTTCCTTGCATACTGAAGGAGATACACTAAGCTTACCTACACCATTTGCCAAGGCAACTGTAGCACTGCTTCCGGAGCTTTGCATACACCTGAGCACAAAAAGGGCAGTATAGGAGCTCTGAAGCGCCAAACCTATGTTGGCTCCAAGATATATGATGAAACCAATAGCAAAAGCCGGCCTTCTTCCCCTGTCCGTAAAGTGAGTAATCATCCGAGGTAGACGAGAAAGAAATGAGAGATTACATAGAATCGCTTAGGTCACCGAAGATAGTCGGTGCCAGTCCTTGAAAGATCATATATGATGTGAGCGTCAAGTTCATGACAGTGCTTGATACATTGTAGTCTCGAGCAAGCTGGGTGAGAGCTGGAAAATAGATGTTTGCGGACAAGGGCGAAAAGAAAGCTCCCCAGGCTACGAGGAACACAATGTACTGTTTCTTTTTCCTACTAAATACAGAATGTGGAGGTGTGCGAGACTTTACGGTTGATGAAGCTTCTAGATCCGGTGCCTTTTCTTGCTCCGCTTGGATTGCGTCCAGTGATGAATCTGGGGTTGCTAGGCGGGATCCATGGCCATCTTCGTGCTTCTTTTTCTCCGCTGTGATGTCTGCAGGTAGGACTGCTAAGGTGTCTCTAGTAGCATCTGCTAGGGTGCTCGTTGGAACATGCTCTTCTTCGTCACGGTCGTGGACACTTCTGAGGCCATTCAAGCTCTGGAATTGCTTAATCATCTGTGTGTAAATGTAGGAATATACGAGAGTTTGAGCGACTTGTTTATGACAGTAAGAAAGAATGGAAGGAAGATATATAGCTCACGACGCTGGTTTATTCCCAGCGATGCTATCTCATGGCGACATCGGAACCCATCTTGAAGTGGGGATAGAGAATTTCCAGACAATGCTTTCATTGGAAGGTTTGGCTTCATACGCGGGAGGATGTTGCCGCCCTTTGCCGCTTTGCCGCTATCTCTGTTACAGTGTTGCTAAATGTATCTATCTGTCAAATGCGTTTATCATGATCGGGATATGATCCAGTCGCTTCGACGAACGTGAACAACGGGAAGAAAGATGATGGTGCCAGGACAGGCTTCTTCGAGAGAATGACTGTTGTTACAAGACAACCAAACTGTGAATTGGTCGGGATAAGTGATTCGGATGTCAGACGGTAACCCGAACGCTAGTGGTAATTTATCCCTCGGCATGGTTACGTAGGTAGCGCCGTGTCCTCGTCGTCGAGTTCGCAATATTAAGATGCAGCAACAACCATGGAACTTACCTCCACCTTCAATGAAATTTTGAAAAGCCATGATGCCCATCAGGTTGAGCCGTATCAACTCCGACTACAGGATCTAGAAGAATTCCTGAAGGAGGCCTATCGAATCGTAGGAACCCGTTACAAGTCCAAATCCTGTCACGCTTAATTAACGAGCAACCAGCGCGCACATATTGCAGAGCTTCACACATATCTTCATTCAATACGCCAATCTTACCTTTCAACTGCTCATCCTCCCCGTCGGAAGCAAGTCACACGGACTAATTCAAGTGGTTCACTGCCCGGTCCAGACAAAGAGAAGAAATACTTGACCGATACTCAAAGGACGGAAATTGATGCCCAGGCGAAACAGTTGCTACGAGAGCTCAATGCTGCAATTGAAGATCTGTCAGCTGCTGAAGAGCTCCGTCAGAGAACGGAATCAGCGTTCGCACTGAAGAAACGGGCAAGGCAAGGTCTAGGAGCACTCGGGCGATGGGCAGCTGGTGGGGCAATCACGGCGAAGAGCCCTGATGAGGAGCTTGAAGAAGCGAAGGCGAATACTATCAAAGTACATCGGCAAAGCATAATATGGTATTTACGACGACAGCTGGAAGAATGTGGTCGATTTCAGAGTTCCATGATGGAAATCCGAATAACGCGGGAGGTGGAAAAGAGCAAGAGTGTATTGTACAAGGCACGGGGTGCCATGGGAGCTTCAGACAGCTATGGAGGGGCGAATGGAGGATCCAGTAGAGGCATGGACTATCGAGCAAACGCATCAACAACGCTCGGTGCAGATCGCAATGAAGTGGAGCAACAGCTTAGTCCAGAACAGCTACAACTCTTCGCGCAAGAGAACCAGGACATGCTGAAGCATTACGAGGACACATTAGATCAAGTGAGGTACAGTAATGCCGAGCAAGATGCTATCGTGCACAGCTAATTGAAGCATAGGACCGCGGAGAGGTCACTGTTAGAGATCTCTGGGTTACAGACAACACTAGCAAACAATCTCACGATTCAAGCTGCTCATATTGACCAACTTGTAGAGGATTCATATCTCACTACAGAGAATGTGGGCAGCGGAAACAAAGAGCTTAAACGAGCGTCAGAGAGGAAGAGCACAGCTCGCATGGTGTTCTATGGGACAAGCATATTCTGCCTTACGCTTGTGATATGGGACTTCTTCATATAAAGTACACTATATAGAGTCGCTAGCGGCAGCATTTAACGAACTGTCCTTGCATTCACAGCACGTGTGGCCTGCAAGTTGGTGCAGGTGGGCATCTTAGCTAAGTGGCATAGTAATATGCATGTGGCTTGCTGCACAGCAAAGGTGGTGGAGAGATAAAGAGCAGACACCCTGGCGGCTCCCAACTCGGTGTCACATTCTGTTCCATCCCCAGATGTCCGAATAGCTCTGGCAGCCCGAGGCTTGTAAAGGACGTGGTCCTATCCATATTATCTTGGACACGGTCCAAAATGGATACCTCGGTTCTGGTGGAAGGGAAGGCTTCTCTGGCCCCGATCCGACCCAACATGCCTTTTCAACAGCGCCAGACCTGAAGACATGGCGTCTTTCTCTCCTTCATTGCTCCCCATCAAAGTCCCCTCGCCGTTCGCTCCACTTGCCCGCCCGCGATCCGTGCCATTTCCCCCAGCATTTCGGGGGTGCATCGTCCTAGCCTGACTCGCCGCAGCGTTGGAGCCGAGTGAACGCTCCTGTGTGGCTTGACAAGGCGGTGTGTCGCTTCACAGAGAGCAAACAGAGAGCTGGTCAAGAATTATCATGCCAAACTCACCCAATTCCTCCCCCTCCACCTCCACCTCAACATCGACAGCCCGACTGTCGCAGATTTCCTCCCACGTTACTCCAACCATGTCACCAACAGCCTTCCGGGCCGATGTCGTGCCTCAAGCTCCAGAGGATCCTCTGTTTGGGCTGATGGCAGCTTACCGCAGAGACACTTCCGAACAGAAGGTAGATCTGGGCATCGGAGCTTACAGAGACGACAATGCGAAGCCATGGGTCTTGCCGGTGGTCAAGATGGTAAGTTCGAATATCAGTGAGCTTCGACGCACGACATGGCTTCAACGTGCTGACAAAGACTGCTTGTGTAGGCAGATGAGACTCTTCGCAAGGACCCCAACCTCAACCACGAGTATCTCCCAATCGCAGGCCTTGCAGAGTTCACGACTGCCTCCCAAAAACTAGTCCTTGGTGCCGATAGCCGTGCAGTTACGGAGAAACGTGTAAGCTAAACACCTCCATCGTGGCGGGACAACAGCTCACTCAACTCTACAACCAGGTGACAAGCCTCCAAACCATCTCAGGAACCGGTGCTGTGCATCTAGGTGCTTTATTTCTCTCTAAATTCTACAAACCCAAGACCGAGCGCACCGTGTACTTCTCAAGTCCGACATGGGTCAACCACAATCAAATCTTCAGCAACGTTCACCTACCCTTCAAGAACTATCCATATTTCTCGGCCAAAACAAAAGGCCTAGATTTCGAGGGCATGGTCGACTCGATCAAGGAAGCACCAGAAGGCAGCGTCATCCTCCTTCACGCCTGCGCTCATAACCCAACCGGAGTCGACCCAACTGAAGAACAATGGAAGGAGATTTGCAAGGTCATGCAGGCCAGGAAGCATTTTCCTTTCTTCGACACCGCCTACCAAGGGTTTGCCTCCGGCGACTTGAACAAAGATGCCTGGGCAATACGATATTTTGTGGAACAGGGTTTCGAGCTCTGTATTGCTCAGAGCTACGCAAAGAATTTCGGTCTTTACGGCGAGCGTGCTGGCTGCTTTCATTTCGTCACAAGTCCAGCATCTGATGCTGAAACCACCATCGCCAGGATCGCTTCACAACTAGCCATCCTGCAGCGTTCGGAAATCAGCAATCCCCCAGCATATGGAGCTCGTATTGCGTCGTTAGTCCTCAATAACCAGAAGCTCTTCGCACAGTGGGAGGAAGACCTCCGCACAATGTCCGGCCGCATCATTGAGATGCGGAAGGCGTTACGGAGTAGGCTTGAGGAATTGGGCACTCCGGGCACTTGGAACCACATCACAGACCAGATCGGCATGTTCAGCTTCACTGGTCTGAATGAAAAGCAAGTGTCAAAACTTAGGGAGGATTCACACGTCTACATGACGAAGAATGGTCGTATCTCGATGGCTGGTCTGAACACGAAGAACGTCGATTACTTTGCTAAGGCAGTAGATAAAGCTGTCCGTGAAACACAGTAAACTGTGTTCCGGAGCTGTTTGTTACCAATGAACTGGTTCGGGACTTGGAGACAAATGACTTGGTTCAGCCGGGCGTTGGTCAACCCTTTACCGGTTCACTGCATTGGCTCAGGACGGGGGAGCGATAGAAATGAACATGTACAATTCACAACCTTCAACCGACTTCTCTCTCTCTCTCTCCTGTATGTCAATTTCGTTGTCTATATTGTGTACGACCGATCTTATTAAATGACTGGCTGTCGCCCTTCCACCCTTAACTCATCATGCAAGCCTGTAAGTCTGTTGGTGGACAAACTGTCAATGGCCTTTCGCTGCAGGGTCCATTCCAACTGCTTAACTTACCTATCCAACGGAACACAGCCGACACTTAACACTAACTTCTTTCGGCAAGCCGGCACTGGGTGGAAGATGAGGCGGAAGGCAGACCTCAGATCTATCGGCCGGAATGATTCCTCCGGGGCGGAACACCAATTCTGACGGCCACAGATGCGAGTTCCAAGCAAACACATTGTAGGTACGCATGGTTCGTAACCGTGTTATGACTGAATTGAAAGGGTATAGAGCTAAATACGAATGTCCACTATCCACAAACGCCTCATCCAGATCCCATGTCTACCTTGGACACAACGATAGTATATCTGTAACAAACTCCTCATAAAGAAGCCCGTAGCCGTAGTATAACCATAACATAGAAAATTTTATACCTTGATGGGCGAAGGCCGTATCCTGCGTGACCACCTCCTCTTCTTTTCCCCGACAGTCGGGCTGTTCTTTTCACTGATCGGCGAAATCTCAGGTATACCCTGCAGCGGTAGACTCCAAGCATCGCTATCCGGTGTCTCCCTTCCCTCCATCACCGGTGGCCATGTATGGAAGCTTTCCGGTGTCGCTGGTAGCTCGATTGGCGGCGGCGTTGCCGGGTGTACTGGCGATGCCGGCAACTCAATGGGCGAGGGCATGGCCGGCAGCTCGATTCTAGGTACCTCGAGGTCATTCGCTGGGAGTTCAGCTTTTGGGATCTCAAATTCGCGTTCAATAGGTAGTGGTGGTAATGGGCGGTCTTTTGGACTTAATCTTGTTTTCGACATCTTTTTTGAGATATTTTTGGAGATGGAGGACATGGATGTAGTTCGGCGTGGGTTTTTCGGTGGGACCGAGTAAGGGCGCAGGTCCTCGGCGCTCACGTGAACGGTTATTTCTGCTTGTTCTGACTCGGAAGATACTGAGTAGTCCTTCTCGTCTGTCTCTTCCAGATCTTCTAGCATTTCGCTCACGTAATCTAGGTCTGAATCCCCCGGAGTGGGAGGGTGGGTTGCTAGTTGTGTCAGAGACTGTTTCGCCGCCAAAGGCCGTATAACAATCCATGGAGGAGCTTGTTTTAGGACTTCTGAAAGGAGAGGTGGCTGAGATAATGAATCCCATTCTTGCAGCTTCTTAACAACCCAAGGATTCTGAGTGCAACGTAATTTGCTGAAGTAGGCACTGCAGGCTTGGATATTGTGAAGTGGATACCCATGATCTTCCATCTCTCGTAATACACCCTGGAATTCGGCGTTGAAATCTTCCAACGAGCGGAATTGGTCGATGTGTAGGTTCAGGAAATGGCAGTAGACGTGGTGGAAATCCTCAAACTTGAACTTCGCAAACTTCTCGTCCAGCGCTTCTATCATTTCCTTTGCTGTTAATGCTGATGGCGGGAGCGGGGGACCGGAGTCGAACACGTCCATCTTGATCTCATCGTGCATTGAGAGGAAAAGGTCCAATTTCACATCCCGATCTTTTTTCACCCAGGCCCGTCTTTCTTCTAGCAATCCCGGTTGCGGCTCTTCTTTGAGCGATATCCGTCCAGCGGGCATCGGCATGGGACAGTTGGAGGTGCCATCGCAATGACCCCAAGAACCGGTCGCCTGGAAGGCCTTCTGTACAGAACGGCGCCATTTCAGGTATTGTGTCCGTGAAGGACCCTCCTCGAGGATTTGGACACCGGGCAGGCGAGGCGACATTAACTTTAAGCCTTTGGGAGCCATGTTCAATGAGTTCAGCAATCAGCAATATGGAGAGACAAGACCTCAAGTGAGACTTCGGCACATATGGCGCAAATAACCATGAGAGCGAGCAATGACGAGAGGAAAGCTGAAATGCCCGAACGAGGGTCAGAGTTGAATATATGGCCGTATGCGAGCAGCCCGGCCACCGTGTCTCGTGCCTGTGCTCAATCGATGGGACGCCGCGGCGCAGCCTTTCCCTCCGTGCCTCCATTCAGCTTACCTTCTTACAAAGCCGTCCCACCACCGGCCGACACAGAGAACAGACAAGCATGGATGCATCTTCCACGCACTCCGGGTGGCAGGTGTGGATGGTCGTCTATGGTTGCTGGGACCGAAAGGCCATGGATTCCGTGTGCGTCAGATACCGAATCCGGCATCGCCCATGTCTAGCAGCAAAAGCCCATGTTGCTGTTGTATCTGCATGTCAGCAGGGCTACCATAAAGTGCGCGCGTACGCACATTGAAATGCGTTCGGGATGAATGTACTGCCGTATGTAGATTAATCTGGAGATGCAATGACGAATGGGAGGTTTCTTGTGTGAGGTGTGGGTAAGAGATGGCTTCGGGGTATACAATAGTGGGTGTGCTACTCATCCTTGTTGGACTGCGTTTCGAAGTCCGAAAGGTGTGGGTGCAGGTCGTCGTGGGGGCTACGAATGGGAATATGCCTCAGGCATGCAGCCACGGGATGTACCATGTAGAGTAGGTAGACGGCCGGAGTGAAAGGAAGTAGGAGGCATTTGCAAAACGTCTTTTCATACTGTAGAAAGGCTAGTGTGGAGTAGTCAGGGGTAGTCCGTCCTTATGTCCCAACGCAGATCTTTACTTTTTCCTAAAAATCAGCTATATAATGCAAAGTTTTCTTTGAAATTTTAATTCATCAGGCGTGGTGGCGGAGTGGTTATCGCGCAAGACTAGAAATCTTGTTCCTTCGGGAGCGTCAGTTCGAATCTGGCCCACGTCGAATCTGCTTCATCTTTTTTTTTGGTATATATTTTTGCTCTGATTCAAGGCATATGATTGATTGTCTTTGGTACCCACGAAGTAAAATTTTGTTCAATGCCAAGGCTTCCTTCCAGCTTTCTCGCTTAGAGGCGGAATCCTCCCGCTGCTCACTTTTTGAAGCTCAAGAGCTCCCAAGCTACAATTAATCGGGAGCTAAGCAAAGCCTATCTCAATGCCGCTCCGTCCCTTTCCCCATCCTTTGGGCGTTGGGATTGACATATGCCAAAAATCACGTATAACGGCCCTGTTCACCAAACAGCCTTTTGAGAGGTCGCTGAATGCCTTCTTAAGACGGCTGTTTACCAAAGAGGAGGAATTTTACTTCTGGGAAAGGTTCAGAAATGCAGATCGTGTACAACAACGATTACCAATTGCCTTGAATTACCTAGCGGGACGGTATGCCAAAACGCAGTTTCGGTTCCTCGGTCTGGTTTATTTCGCTAATTATTACTTTGCAAGCACAGGTGGGCCGCGAAAGAGGCAATCATGAAGGCAGTGAAGAGCAGGCCGCTCACCTTCTACGACATAATAATTCTACCACGGATTGATGAGACGAACGATGCGTCTTCAGGCATGTGGAAAATGAGGAGTAGGGCTCCAGTGGCCATCATCCTTGATTCACCAGCGGCGCCTTCTGTTCTGACGAAGAAGCTATACCCTCTTTCCGACTCGAACACTGATGAATCGTCGTCAAGGGACCAGGAGATACACCAGAGTGCGGAGTCAAAAGATATCTCTCCGAAGAGTCACAGTACTGGAAGTGGACTCAATTTGAACAGCCTGAATGGGCAGATCGCTGAGCTTAACATAAGTCATGATGGCGATTATGCATGTGCCGTAGCCTTGGTTGAAGACACAATTGTTGAGATACCTGCGCCACACTCCAGAGACTAAGCACGCCTTCCACCAAGGAGCTATGTGGTTGCAATAGGAACCCCTGCGAGTCAAGGAGCTAAAAGACATGATTTCAGAACTGCAGCTCCGGCAGAACTCGTTTGTGTCAATCCTTACTCGTAATTGCATTGTGCTGGACATGTAGTGGTAAGTCGGACTAGTCCTCTCTGCATCTTATTACCTACACCCAATTAGAACTGTCCAGATGAAGAATCGAAACGGAATTCATAGTCTTTTGGAGCGCAATACACTTCTAGCGCAAGCCAAGCTTCAATCGTCCTCTTTGCCTAAAACGATAATTGAAGACTATCAAATCTCAATTGAATCTCTTTTCAAGCCGTCTCTATAATCATCAAATCCTATCTGGTGTGATTTTTGATGCATTCCCCTTGCAGAATTGATTTGACTTCATCGTCAAACAGCGCACCATATCTCGAGACATGTACTTCGATCCGGTCGCACCATTTACGCCGCATCAACATCAGCAATCTTCAATCCTCAGTTTGCGACCTCGAATTTACCCGAACAGGAAAGAGCCTATTTTCAGCATCCACATGCATCCCCAATCAACATCAGACAGCCTCTAGTCGATCCGACCATACCTCAGGCCTCCAACAAAATTCCAATGCGCCGTATGCATGTTCGGCTCTCCTCGGCCTCAGGCCAACCTCATCGCCCATCGCCCATCGCCCATCGCCCATTATATATATACCGTGCGTCGTTAAGAACTGCCAGAATTCACCAGTCATAAAATCCCAGCCATGCATTAAACCCATATTGGATATCGCAAACTCAGCCGCTCAAATTCTACTAACTGAGCCTGAAGCTTGGAACCCGTTGGAACCAACACCACGCATGCCGTCTGTCCGAAAGTTTGTACAATCCGATAAGCGCACCCGTCTTTCGACCGAGAGGACGGATACCGGATATCGGAGCATTTTCGAACGAGGTAATGTGGGTAGATGGAGGATGGGAAAGGAACTTGGTAGGCTAGGTTTGAGGATAAATTAATGGATCCATCTATTTGAAGGATGAGTTTTCGCTGTGAAATGATGTTGTTTAATTTAGTTGATTGACTGAACGGGAAGTATATTGTCCCAGACCACTGGAACGCTAATCTAATACAAAGGTTTAAAAACCGCTCACGGGGCACATGAGTCATGATTGCAGAGTGCATGCGGTAGCTGAACTGTTGGTCTGTGGACTACTCTGAACATGGATCGGTGAAGATGGGGAGCCTGCGTTTCATCGTTTTGGTCGATGAAGGGGTCAAGGTTCACACCTGAAGGCGACCAGAATCTGTGGCACTTCATGGGGTCCAACAGGATATTGTGCCTGAAATTTGGACTGCATAAGGGCTCGAATCTATTTCCTTACACTTTACCTCCCGAGACAGCCGATTCTCCCGTTGCACTTGATTATGCATTGTCGGTCAAGATAGATGCCTGGCGTCGATAATTTCTATCTCTGCACCATCAAGGATCCTGTGATGATCTCCTCAACACCCTGAGACCACTATTGAAACGATCTTCTTTCACAATACAAGAACCACTACGCTGATCTTCCAGTTCGAACCACGCGGATCCGTGGGGTATGGAGAGCGATCATAGTGGCAGTGGGTGAATAGAGTGGCATTAAAAACATTCTTTAGAAACCTAAAAGACTGAACAGGAAGTCAAATCAGGTGTTGACAAGTAGGCACGGGACTTGTAACTCTCGTCGCTCGCGTTTCGTCACTCCTTACGAATGTTTGGAAGATCAGCCTGTAGCGCTTCACCAGCGGCAGCTGGAACCGCGGTTTACCACTATTCAAACACTGTTTCAAAACACCAATTGCAGATCGCGTGCGATGTTTCAAGTCAGTCCACGTCTTTGATCACGACAAGCCCATGTCAAATCACGCTCGTGCAAAGTCAGGAAAGGCAAGACGTGGCAGACGCAAGTCCACGCGTACAGTAACACAACATGCGCTGTAGTAGGGCCAGAGTCACACAGGATCACAACTTCAGACAGAGCCTACAGTTTATAAAAGGAAGTCTATTGTTGAGAAGGACATGGAAAATAATACCACCAAGCCAGGCACGCTCAACGTCCCCAGCATGCTATGTATTTAAAGTACGGGGTGCCACTGAAAATCAAACAGACGCAATATATGATCTCAAGCGAATGGGTAATGGTATATCATGACATCGTGAACAGCGCCCAATATGAAGATAGAACGGTGGGCCAAGATCCCATTTCCTCTAAATTGACAAGTTGAAGATGATGCGGTAGTACAACAAACACCAAGCCTGCGGTTGACGGATTTCGATGCGTCGATAGATTGAAGAGTAAATTGAAGTGAAGATACATGGACCCGCGACGCAGTCTAGAACAACCCGCCAATCCGATCGAATCCGGAACCTCCCCATTGCTTGAACGCTAGGGTTGCTTTTCTTCGATACACCGTATCCAAAACACCGGCCTGAGAGCCAAAATCTTTCCACAGTAAATTTGTTGACAGGAGAAGCGAAAAGGGTATATATGATGCGCGTTGAAAGGTCGCAATAAGCGCCAACCTCTAATGACGCCAGTGAGGGTGACGGTGCTGGTGCCTGTGGGCGTGTTCCTCGCGCTTGGTTGCATCACCATTGGATGATGCCGTAGTGGTCGCGTTTGGTGCCGATGAGGTGCAGAGGTAAAGCTCGATGCTGGCGGTGTCGACGCAGGCGAGGGAGTTCCAGTCATCATTATAAGCGTTGTACGCACCCTGACACTTGGCAACACCAGCGGCACAGCTTCGGGTCGGGCAGTCCGTTCCGCTCTCCATGTACATGCCGTCTCCGGAGAAGGGGCAGTCTTCTCCACCACAGTTGACGTTCGAGATATCGTACCAGATGGAGCCACCCTCCAGGGTGTATTCGAATTGAGTAATTGGAGTTGGATTGGCCACGGTCTGGTTGATGGAGAGCTTCAGGGAGACACCGCCGACCGAAGGGGTCTGGTAGGTCTCATTGTAGGTACCATTGTGGGAATCCAGAGTGATCATGTCGCTGGAGCCATCGGCACTGACGGACCAGAGATAGACAGGATAGTCGCACTTGTTGGCTACCAGGGCGATTGGAGATGAAGCAAGAGCGGAAGCTGCGAAGAGCGCTGCGGAGGCGACGGTAATGAGCTGCATTGTGGATATGATGGGGTTTGCTATGTTCGAGATAGTGATAAGAGAGCGTAGGGCTTGTAGAGAAGGTGGGTACTAGAAAGAGTGAATGCCGTCAACTGAAAGAGTGAAGCCGTACAGCAAAAAGGAGTGTATACAAGTCCCAGCTTGGAGTGTGCAGGTGGGTAGAAGGCCTGGGGGTGTGCGCCTTCTTAAATGGGCGGGAGCCAACGAGCCAAAATGAGCAACACCAGGGCAGCCAGCGTCCCCGGTCCAGCGCCACGCTCGGGCACGCTCCCGAGATTGTCACGAATAGCGGCAGATGGCTGGCCTCCGTGTAAGAATGGCTCAAACGGCCTGGCGCAGCCGACGACTCCTGGGCTAGGGGAGCCAGTGCACGCCAGGGCCCCGTCCGCCCACGAAACGGTCGACCAATCGGGCATACGCTGTACCTGATCCTCCTAAGTGGGAGCCAGATGTGCCGCGGGGACTGGGGGCTGTAATCTTCCATCCTGCCTGGGCCTGGTCAGTCAGCCCCCGAAAATAGCGGTAAAATACCTGCGGGCAGTCCTGCCACGGTGGATCCGCCATGCATGTTGCTGCAAAATTTTTGTTTCCACTCGTTCTCGATCACCAGCGCAGCATGTCCAGCCATGTGCCACCGCGTGGTGCATGCAACATGAACGCATCTTGACTTGGACATTCCCCATCGCCCATGGTTATAGTGCCATTATTGACTCTGGCTCGGTGCAATTTGTGTCTGTCCGGAAAGGAGAATGCTCATTTCGGAAAAGTGGTCAGCTTGACGAGACTGGAAATTAGCAGGAAGCCCGCGCCTCTCAGTCGCCAGAGCCCGCAGACGACGGCAGTAAACCTGCTCGGGCCCCTGGCGGCCAGCGAAGTCGTTGTCCCTGCCCATGTGTCGACGAGGGAGTCGACGACCGTCTTGCCGCATGAGTGGAGAAGTCTGGTTGGCTTCCAGAGGTCCGTCATGACCCATTCTCGTTGGGACTGGGCAGCGCCAGCTGGCTGCACAGCTGGGCGTGGTGCCGTGTAGGTATCGATAAGATGCGACGGGCGGAAGTCAGAGACGACGCGAGCTTTTCTCTAGCTTTTTCGGCCATGTGGAATCGTGCATGGTCCGCTCCGTCCGACTCGGATTAGGGCTGACGGCCGGCCAGTGACGAGGCGAGACCTGCTGTGAGCTCCATAAGTAATTTCCCACGTCCAGCGACTCAGCATTCGAGGAATAATGGAAATCGATATGAGCGCCGGATCCCACGACACGACTCGCCATCACCACTGCGTGATCCTCTGAAACCACAGACCTCTGGTTCATGTGCTGCACGTTAGCTTTTTGCACCTAAGTAGCCAGCGAATTCTCCTCGACGTACCTCCAGGCCTTTTGTGTGTATGTGAGGTGGTGGCGATGAACAAGTTAGAGATTTCGTTGTGCCGAGGAGTTGATGCTCGCAATCTAAACACGGTCTGAATTCGTTCGAGTCTTTTCCCGGCAATTATTCAGTCACGTGATCTGGCCTCTTCGTCATCGTGAACGACCTGCATGTCGACAGTGATATTGGGAGGGCGACATGATGAAGCTCAGCAACCCTCTATCACCCTTTCCTCTCTATAGCCCTCTTGCTATGTTAAACATGGTGGGTTCACCACTCTCCACAAATTAAGCTTTCTTACACTCCCGATCTCTCGGGGAAGATCGCGGTGATCACATGAGGATCCGCGGGTATTGGCCGGGAGATCACCGCCCAGTTACTACTTCATGGCATAACAAAAGTCTATATTCTCGCGAGAGCCGCGTCCAGGTATAGCAATGCAAAGAAAGAATTAGTCGAAACAAAAGGTCGGAAGAAAGGCGACGTTGATATAAGAACCGAGTTTGTGCAATGCGACCTAGCTTCCATCCACGACGTACAAGCTGCAAACCAATTACTGACCAAACTGGATCGCTTAGATCTTCTCATCAACAATGCCGGTAGATTCGCCAAAGAATATATGTAGCTGTTTGCGATGGATATCTCATTATGTGCTCACGCTCGTGTAGCTCTGCCAATCTCTCCAGGTGGCATTGAAGTCATATTCGCAACGAACCACCTCGGTTATTTCGTACTCACAAACATTCTGCTACCCCTTATGGAAAAGACAGCCTCTACTTGTAGAGTTGCGAGAGTCGTGAACACTACTTCATCACTTCACATTATCTGCCACAAGTTTGATCTTGCCCAATTTAGCTCTTCAATCCGAACCAAACCGCCAGCGTCATTTGATAGCAGCTGGCGATATGAGCGAAGCAAATTAGCCAATATCCTATTCACCAGAGAGCTCGCTCGTAGGATGCACAAGAAAGGTGTCAGCAATTTGTACGTGAATAGCTTCTTCTCCGGCAATATTCCCACCGGAGCAGTGGACACTTGGAAGCAGCTCTTTGGTAATCTTACTGGCACATTGTTCAAAGGCACCTTCCAGATCATCGGTCAATCTCCTGTGGAAGGGGCCACAACAGCCATCTTTTCAGCTGCAAGGAGGTCGAAAGGAATGACTTGAAGGGCAGATACTTCGTTCCAATCGCATCAGAGCACAAGACCAGCGCTCTCGCTGAAGACAAAGACCTGGCCAAAAACTTGTGATACTGGAATGATCACAAGGTCACAGGCAGCCTTGGAGGAAGTTGGTAAAAAGCGGGGAAAGAGAACGCGTTGCCCGACATAGAGGACCAAAAATAGCAGCTTATTGACCCCGTTGATCTGAAGATCTCTTACTCCTTCGTATGGATACAGCCGATTGAAGGCCTTGTTGTAGCTTGGGCAGCAATGGTATGCGACATCGATCAGATCGGTGTAGATTGCGGCAACCAGAGGAAAATGCTTGCATTCCGAGGATTTCTTCGGACTCTTACTGGATAAGTCCGTCAGCACCAGAAAGTCCACGTCGCCTGTATCTACGTCCCAACGCGTTTCCGTCAAGCCCGAGTATCGACTGCAAAAGTCCCTCCGAGGACCTAAATTCGGGATTGTGGCAGTATCCATGCTCAAATCCAAGAACCGGCTATCCTACGTTCTCGCTCATGCAATCATACCCACTGCGACTCCTTCTACAGGGTATCTCACCCTGGTTCATTATCGTAAAGAAGCACAGTTCGGCGTGGGATATGAACAACGCCTCAGATGGAGTCCGCCTCATCAGCATCTGCAACATCTCAGCATCATTTCCTTTTTTCTAATCGCATGAGCTGTAGGACGAAACCGACCATGTCCCTCATACTATACTCAGCATGGCAAGGATTTTGAGCGTCCTTGAGCTTTCGGCATGCAGTGTGCCCTTTATGCACCCAACTTGCATGCACTTGCGCCTTCCTATTTGCCTACTATGTAAGAAATGTCCGCCAACCTCCATCTCGCACCACCACTGCCCCGCCTTCACCGCCATAACGAGGGTATATGCAACATAGCCAGGTCTTTCTCGTCACATGCATACGTCTACCGTTATCCACGCCGCCTTCTATAGTCGGCGAACGTCATAGCGGGTCTACAGGCAACTCGGGGAGTCGATCTGATAAGCATCGTTCCAGGCCATTCTCTGATCAACGAAATTGAAAGCCGACTCAAAGCGCAGCAAAGCAAAATGAAGCGACAATCAGGTGATGAAGGAAGAAATACCTCCAGGCGGGGTGACCAGTATCAGCTGCGGGTTCATTGACCCACAATCAATGCTTCCTACCACACCACAGTATTGAAGCATACATGAGCATACATACCGTTTACCCCTCCACCACAGGAGCTCACCCCTTGTCGGCCCTAATTGCACCAGTGCCACAGTCCTGGTGCGATTGGTTTTTCGGCACGCACGATGCATCGTGGCGTTCCTGTACCGAGTTGTTTCGCTGCAGAGGTGTGTCGCAGTAATCGAAAAAGCCTCACCGATCAGGACGTGGTCATGGATGTTGCGAACAACATAGCATAGAAGCACCGAAGATCGAATCAATCAGAGTGCATCTAATACAATGACGACGCCGGTCTTGCTACTTGTGCTGGTGAGATATTGCTTTGGTAGGATCTGACGGCACGGGACGGTCTTACACGCATGTCTTGGAAACTGGTGACGTACGCCTACGATGTGTCTCCTACGAAAAATTCAGGAAAACGAGCAAGGATCCACATATGGTTCGCATTGTATTGGACAAGCCTGGACGCAACGAATGAGAATGATACGACGCCCGATTTCGTGTCCATTACAAAGGCTGCGGCACGCGCGGGCGGAAGGACGGGCGGGAGGCACGAGGCGAGACGCGTCGAGGACTTCCTACGGGTAAGGCAATGGGGTTAGAGTTGCTTATGTGAGATGTATATGTTTGCACATCCAAGGCCGATGACGCATTTGGGACTGCATGGATGGCAGAGGTCTATGAAGCAGATATGTGAACATGGATGCAGGTGTGGCTGTAGCGGCATTTGATTTTAACCGCTCTTCTATAGCCCTTCATAATCCCAAAAATCTGCTCCCCTTGATTGACTTGGTTCACAACCTACTCGATGAAGGAGAAAGCAAAAAAATGACCGGAGTACTTCATCGGAATGCCTAGTATTTAGTCACCAACCAGCATCGAGAAAAGCTCAAAGCGCCTAAGCTGCAAGTGAATCATTGAACCCCAATGAAGCCTGGTGATAACCGTACATATTCTGAATGATGGGGACCTGTAAAATGAAAGCAAGAGAAAGAAAAAACTCCTAATCTAAATGGGGGAATGAGAACACAGATTCCGTTCTCGATGTGGCAAAAAGAAAGAGTTGAAGTGAATCAAACGAAAGCAAAGGAAGCACGAATGTGAAGGCTTTTTCTTAATGTTCTGCAATTGTGGATATGAAGTCGTGGCAAGAATCCTTGGCGTGAATTTTCTCTTTCGTGGAAAAAGGCAGGCTTAGCCCTGGGCTGTCATGTTCGAAATTCGGGTGATCGTCGCTGTGCGTAATATCGCACCCGAATATCGGTAGGGCGGTGGGCAGCAAGCAACAAGCACGGTTGCAGTCTCGGTCGGCCGGTTGGACAAATCGCGTCTTGTTATTAGGCTTTCTTGCCGTTGATGGCCTTCAGTTCGACATCACTGTGATTACAGTCAGCATTGAACCTGGTTTCCATGTGCAGATAATGTAGGCAATGCGGAGGGAAATTAATGTCTCAATATTTGGTCTTCAGGGAAAGTGGTGTTTAAAGGCAAATGCAAGGACATTAATGAAGTAGACAGGAGTTTCAACAACGCGAGCTTTGTGGAGAAGACGTAAAGGATGTGATCGGATATGATAGCGACAACGGACAAGGAGATATTACTCAACACAGATCTTGGGAACTTACAAGACCAAATAGGCGTTAGGAGGAATGTGGCCAGGGAAGCCGCTGCAGAACACTTGTTAGTACAGGCTTGATCTTCTGGATTTACAAAGTGAACCATGCAACGCATCGATATCAATGTCGTGAGGGTTGGGCTCGGGAGAGGGATTTGCGGCAGAAAGCAACGCTCGGGTTGCATGGCGATCTGCAAGTGGCCGAGTTGCCGACAACATTCATCTCTCTGGGGAACGACAGGCGCAGGATCGATATTGTCGTGCTTCGCCATCATATTCCCGATGCTGAAATTGGAGAGTCTTCCAATGCCGAGTAGAGAACTGTTGTTGCTTACCGCTCACCATAGCCATAATCACTTGCATAATTGTCAGTCTTGGTGCTCACTTCCGCAACGATTCAAGAGACATGGAGTGATGATGTGGACCATATCAAATCTGTCCAATGGATGCCATTACGTACCTTGAAATGGTCAGCGTAGCCTTCTCGCCTAACGACATGGGCTGTGGATTGCTGCCGCTGCCTAGTATCCCCTCATCCCAGCCTGCATTGCAGAAGTCAGTTCATCGCTGCGCAAACTTCAATTTTGTCGTGCGTCCAGTTGAGTTCAACGGGGTAGGAGGAGGATTCTCTGCTTGTTGGACTCTTACCCTTAATGACGCGGCCTTGTCCGATTGGAGTAACCAAGTCTCCTCGCCCGACGGAGGAGTCGAATCTTGTACATGGACTTCAGCACTGGCATCTCGATGGAGCGGCATGCCTAGAAGGGAGATGGTGGAGGCAGACGCCGGGGGAACTCACTGCGTGCCTTTGTAGCCGTTGGCTGCCTGGTCCTGGTCGAAGAGCCAACCAGTGTACTCCATGGCTACTGTGTCGCCCGCTTTGGGGATGTCGACGCCGTTGCCCTCCTTGAGTATCCGTTTCTCGACACCCATGCTGGCAAGCTGTTTGATGCGAGGAGAACGGGTAGCTTGAGCTTGCTGTGTAGCCGCTCTGGTCAATTACGTGATGCGGGGTGCTTGGTGGGGTTCTGGTGAATGCAGGTGGGCTGGAGGGACGATGGAGGAGTTGGATGCAGCGGAGCAGCAACAAAGGGGGCCGCTCCGGCTTTAAGAAGTGAAGAGACAGAAGGAGGCTCTGTGGCAGTCAGGCTGAGGGCTGAAGTCACTGCTGCGCGTCCGGCTTGAGCGTGGCTACAGCACGACAAGGTCAAGGGCGCTGCAGAGGCCGTGGCATCATCGGTTTGGGGGCTTCTGCCGTGCGGTGCTCTGCAGAGTCTGCATCAAACCGTTTGACCCCCCGCATGTGTGGAGGATTATCTCTTAGGCCTGGCTCGGATGCTCCCCGATGGTGAAGCCGTTTGAGGCCTCACAGCAGCTAAAGCCGAGTCCAATCCCGGGAAAACAGTCCAACCGTTGTCGGGCCCGCAGCTGACCTCTCCCTGCGAGACCTGATTCGGTCTCTGATACAAATCGAAGGGGCGCGTTTCCACCCAGCTGTATCCCGAGAAGCACCGGCTGCCCGCTCCAGCACTAATCCGGCTGGTGCACAACTCTGCTCTCAACAATCCGCCATCCGCAAGCGAACAGAGAACATTGTCATCTCTGGTCACTAGCATTCTTGCTGCATTTCCTTTCGAGAAAACTCTGCTCTGGGAGCCGACGTCGTCACACACGGGCTAGAGAATGCACTGCATGCCGCTACCACACATAGTGGTCGTCGGTCGAGGTACAGCAGGCGACGTTCTCGAGCTACTATCCAACATGGCGAAGTCAATTGATCGGCTACGACATGTCAAGAAAGCAACATGTTCGGCAGTCTCAAAGGGTCCGCGTGCCTCTTCCTCCTGCTGTTCGTTGCCGAAGAGCGCATCGAATGCTGCCCGAATTGCGTCCAAAAGTTACATTACTCGAAGCCACGAGACCACTTGTCATCAGCTAGCAGCGAAGATCTGTAATGCAGAAGCAGATGTCGGTTGAGATGTGCTCTCGGACGGTGGGATCTGCAACGCGAAGCCCAACTCTATGCCGGCCGCCGCCATTCAGAGCATCATACTGCCATCTTGATAATGCAGACTCAAAGTTAAATTCCACTTCAGCTATGTCCAAACTTGCTCCCCCAGGGCTAATCCTGCTACCTACTCAAGACCCATATTTATCCGAACCGCCGCGCTATCCTTTGGGCATATCGCAAGACAACCAGGTAAATTCATTGGGCGCGAATAGTCCCCGCAACAAGCATCCTCCGCTGCACCTTGAGCTCTACCCGGGCGCAAGTACTACTCTTTAACTCCCAGCCCAATAACAGTGCAGCGGAGGGCGATTAGTGCTTCCGAAGCGTCCCAGACACGAAAACATGGTCACGGCTGCTGGAGAGGCATTGCTAATGTCTGGAGACACCGTCATTGTTTGCGGAAAAAAGACCCCGAGAGGATATCAAATTGATAGCAAGTTAGCAACCGAGAGGGTGAGTGGCTAGCGCACGTTCTTATCACACGTGCACCTTGTGATGAGTGAAGCAGCCATCCCACTCTCCTCCAGCCAGACCACCCGGACCCCACCCTGCTCAGCGTGTCCTGTACGTCAAGCAAAATCGATCGTGAGGGCACCGTGCCGTGCCCTGGGTTCCCCAATAACTTGGTTTGGGTCATGCCTTCGCATTTATGGGATGCTTTCTCCGCCCAGGATTGGTCCGTGGGACTGCGCTTGCAGCGGTTAAGGATCCACGGCATGCTGGACCGCTGCCTGTTCAGCCCCACGCTTCTGGCGCAAGATACCCGAAACGGTGCGGCATGTTGCAAGGCCAATCCACCTCGCCTCTAAGATGCGCATAGCTCGCGTGAGGCCCCGAACTTCATTATCAGTTGCTGAAAGTAGGTACATACAATGATTGCTTCTTGTGGGCGGTCAATGTCTCGTTGATAGTGAAGGGCCTGATCGGAATATGCGCAATGTCGCTCAGACGACTGTCATTGGTGGCACCGTTATTCCGCATACGAAGGTTTTTGAGATTTGCATAAACGCCAGCCTGTGGATGATACATATTTATTGATTAGCAGCCCAGAAAGAATGCGTTTCAAGTTCGGCCAAGGTTATGCTGCAGAAGTCGGGAGTGGAAGATTGATCCGGAGTTTCGATGGTGCCGTCCACGTAATGAATCTGCTGGATTCCAGTCTTCCGTAAGAAATCAAGTAATTGGACGTAATGGGTGCCAACTTGATCCACGGAATGGCTATCATCAGACATTGTGAAACGTCCGCCCATTTGAAGGAACATCTGGGAAACTGTCAGAAAATTCGACGAACGCCAGAGAAGGAGCGGTGTGACTAACCTCACAGACTGGAAGGCATGGATACGGTTCAGCCATGCCTTTCCGCAGCCCCGAAGAGTTCAGTTCCAGGACGCCCCCATACGAAGCAATGTACTCCAAATTACGTTGCATTCTTTTCCACACACCCTCATATCCTTTGAACGCTCCGTCTCGATCATCGCTCAACAGTCGGATGACATCGAAGTGTCCCACAACCGGAGGCCGAAGAGCCTGTAGCATCCCGTATTGTGAATCAAAATAATATTCGAACAGCCTCTCGTCCGTGCCGCCTGCTTTCGACCGAGCAGCGTCGTATGAAGATTTATCAAAGTCAATGGGGATAGTATGGACATGATGGACGGAACCAATGAAGAAGTCGTACGAGTGTTTGACCTGTAGTTCTCTTATGAGCTGGAGGGATGAGGGTCGGATCCATTCAGTCTCAAATCCAACTAGTATCTTAATCTTCGAGGCATATGCTTCCCGAAGTCGGCGAGCTTCGACGTAGAAGGCATCAGCCAGCTCCACCAGGCCTTCCACGGTATAGAATGCTTCCTGCTGGCAAGCTTAGTGAGTGACGGTCCTTGCGGAAAATAATTGAAAAGCTTGCGCACTTCTTCAGGATAGAAATCTTCTTTGTCTCGAGGCATGTGTTCTGTAAGCGAATAAACCTGAAAACCCTTGCCTATCGCGGTTTGCACCATCTCCTCCAGCGTGTTCTTTGCATGGCAACAGAATTGTCCAGAATGGCTGTGGTGTGAGAAGGGCATTGTTAGTGCGATAGGGTCAAAGTAGGCCTGGAGGGACGAGAGGATGTGGTATGAGTTTTCCGAGGTTTATAATTATGTAACCTAGGTGTATTCAAGTAGGAGTAGGTATACAATGCAAGGGTTTTGTCTCGTGGATTCTCTTGGCATTAATCCAGAAGCGCGGAGGTGCGTTGAAGGTTATAACGTAGCGGCGAGAGAAGCATCTGTCTTGGCCAAAACAATTCAGGCACCGGACAAGACAACATCTGAGGTTGAGATAAAGCTGCATGGTTGTGGTGACGTCGAAGCACGAAAATAAACAATCACAATCCACATCCATGGCCTCGGCTTGACTCGATCAGGAAACCCGCCCGTCACCTATTTGGGACGTGAGGAAGCACGAAACGTCTTTCAAACTTCAGAGGCAACTCGCGGGCTGGATGTGTATACGAAGGGTTCAAGTTCAAGATACATTCAAAGCTGTGGCCAAGTTTCTGGTTGTGCCTTTGGTTTCCGTACAATTTGCGAGCAGCTTCCCAGCTTCCTACTCGAGGAGGTAAGTAGCTTCCTGTTGTGCAAGCTCCCTGCACAGCTGTCCCCCTCGACGAAGCATGTACAACCTCAAACTCTACTCCTCTTCGTACCTCTCATCCACAAAATCCTCTGCCTGCTTTAAAGCTTTACCCTCAATCCTCCTCCTCTCCTCTTCCTTCTCATCCTCATGCGGGATAAATTTCCTCATAACCCTCTGCACATACTCCTTTGGAACCCCCATCTTGAGCGCGTCTGCTATGCCCATATTCATCCTATGAATATACTCTCTCTTAGGCACATCATCCTCGACCCGCTTCCTGTCAATGTAGACGAGCATGGTTTTAATCTGATGGGCCTTAGTAACGTCAACCCACCCTTCATGCTTTTTTGAATCCGAAACCCAGTACTCGCATTGAAGAAATTCTTTGGTATAAGCTTTCGGAACTCCTTCGTTTCGATCAAGCCGGGCTTCATCTGTCGGTAGAAGAGAGTAGACGAGGCCATAGACTTCATCCGCTTTTCCGCTCAGGTCCTGTTGCCTACCCTCCTGTGGCCTCGAGGCTTTGCCATCTGTGGGATCCATAGATTTCGTCTCGACAACGTCTGCGTATCCCCTTCCATTGATTATCCATTTATACCCTGCCAGACGAGCCACGCCCAGGTATGTTGAAGTCGGGCAACGGAGCTCCATCTGGTGAAGCCAGAGATTGCTTCCGTAGCCGAAATAGACCGTCTGACTGTCTTTTAATATTGGGGCCTGATTCGATGATGATAAGAAAGCCATAGTTTCAAGCGGGAAGGAGCAAGCTATGAGTAGAAGTCTTCGTGCTGAGATCGGCGGCGGAGTTTTATCAGTGGAGATTGGGTGTTGACTTGGAATGACTCATGAATTACACAAAAGCTAATTGATTCCCACCAAGAATCATGGTTGACTCATAGACACCCCTCTATTGTGCTACTTCTTGGTCTACCGAGCGCGCTGAGATATCGAATGTGTGTAATGCAGGAAGCTGTTCGTTGAGGGAAAGTTTAGGCTCGGAAATAAGCCGCTTCCGATAGAGCACATAAACCAAATTGTCAAATTCTGTTCAAATGCCCCGAAAGCTTCTATACAAGTTCTGAACATAAACCCAGATATACGCGTGCATTGGAAACACCAGTTCACAAGTTTTGCAGATGAAAGATGTTTATATTTGAGATCGTACACGAGAAAGAAGGAGCAGGGAAAGGAAGTTCCCTAAAACCGAGTATCACTGGAGCTTGTAAAGCTACCACGACAGTGTGACCATCACTCTCTAGACCTGAAACGCAGACTCGGCATCCGACCCAAGAACAGAGTTGCGATGATACTCCAACAACAGCAGCAATAATCATCAAACCAGTCCAACGACTCCTTCGCTCAAGCGCCTTCACGGCTCTTGCGGTAGCTGGCCTGTGCAGACAGAATTAGCATATGTCTAACGAAAAGAAAAGTCCAAGCAGATCGAATTAATGCAAGTGAGGGTGAACACCCCAAAGATAGATATGTCACAACGCGAATCAGAAATCGGACAACTCATGGCGACGCACCTCCTGTTCGACCTGCAGCTGGTCGACAACGGGAGCCAGCTCCGATAGGATCTCGTAAGCCTTCTTGTGGTATTCAAGCTGTGCGGCGATCAGATCCGCAAGATTGCGGAGGGGTTCTGGGGTATCAAGGACCTATTGCAAGCAGATCAGCGATGTTTTTTGGAAAGAGTGTGTTAGATTGATGCGAAGGACTTTATGTTCCCGGCAACTGTAACACTCACGTTCTTCATTACGCCAACTGCTTCCTCCGTTTGTCCAACAAATTCATCCTCGGCCTGCTCAACCTTGGCCCTTGCTTCCTCGCCCATCTCTTCCTCCATACCGTCTTTTCGCCCTGCCTGCTGCCCTGGCAAATGGAAGCCCGGCCCACTCTTAGCATTCGCTTTTGTAGCATCAAGTGTCAACCTGGCATTCTCCACCGCCTTGCGTGCTCGGGTTGCAAACATGATATTTGTGTTCAATGTTGTGCTCCAACCAGCCAAGAATCGACTTTGGATCTGTGCATCTTGTGCCAATCGGGCCTCTCCAACCTTCTCACTCGCAATTGCGTACTTCTCGAGAGCGGTGGCCAAAGGGTCCTCACCAGCACCGGCATGCTCCCCAGATAGGACATGGGAACTATTGAGCGAGGCGCGAGCAATAGCATGGCTGAATGTCTTCGGCTGGGGCTTCGCGGACGGAGGAGCTATGAGGGCGGCCTGGGCTTCTGCAGGTGAAGTCGCAGAGGAGAGAAGGTTGACTTTTTCAGACACGGTCCGGCCAAGGTCGTTAAAAGATTCACGAATGTTTGTCGGGTAGTCATATGCTTCGTTTGTATATTGCGAACTATAGGTGATAACGTTGTCAGCGCATGCACAACATGAGAGGCCGTTGGGATTCGAATACGCATGGAGGTACCCTTACGTCACTTGTAACATCGTACTATGTACTTTCTTGAGGGCATCTACTCGCTTCTCGAGCTCAATGTAATCCGGAGGAAGTTGAGTCTACGATCAAGTCTATTAGTACCATGATATAAATAGGACGGGGACGTAGTGAGGGGCGCCTGTCTCATGGCACTCGATAACCATAGGGGAAATCGCACCTTGTCCTCAGCCTGTCCGAGCTGTTCCTTGACATACTGCTGAGTCCTGGTAGCAAAGGGTTGAAAGGAAGCACTGGTTAAGCCATGTCAGCAGGCTGCATCTTTCAAGAGAGCAGCAACGGATGCTGGATCGGTAGGAAATGCGTACGAGATATTCTTCCCGAAGGCTTGAAACTTATCCATTCCGAGATCTGGTTCTGAATACTTCAATGGCGTTGTTGGTGTTGGTGGTGATAATGCTGCTCCAGGTGGTGTTTGGCAAGCTTTATTACGTTCCAACGGTAGGTGTTCAGCACTGCGCCACATTCAGCGCCGCTCGAAGAGGCCGAAGCTTGACACCCGGACGCCTTTCCGTTCCCACTACCACACTTCCCTCCATCAAGGCATTTTCACTCCGCACAACACATCCAAACGTTATTCGGCTATGGGGTAGATCAATTATGCTGGAGCCCATGTCAAGTCGTACTCCCTGCAAACGGACTCTCTAACGGGCCGTTCTTCATCAAGCTATTTGAAACAATTTAAGTACCAGTTCGTAGGTTATCAAGCTGCGAACAACTCTGGATTGCAGGAATGACGAGCCGCTTTCGCATGGTGCGACCTCACTGGCTATTCTAACAAGAACCTTATTTATCCTGCGGCATTGGCCTTAGGCCATAGGCTTCGACTGTCAACCTTCTGCATGATTGACAACATTTATGCGGTGCCAGTTTCTGTGAAGAACAGATGCTCAGCAAACCCTTAGGTCTTGGGATACTTGAATGAACACGTTAGAAAAGCGGAGCCGCTCCAAAATAGTATGATCCTGCATTTAGAGCCACACGTGCGTCAGCCTCGATTCCGTAGACACCAATCCCGCTGACAGCCTCAGATACCCTATGACCTTACAATGCAAAGAAGCTATGAACCTAGGGTAGCTTGAGGTGATGCAAGACTTTGTTCGAATGAAGAGGGTGTCTTACGATATGCAAACGAACGCAAATGCCGTCAAGTGCTAAAATATACATTGTAGGCGTATGGATGCTCAGAAACGAGAATGGTTCAAAGGAGGATCATGCGGGTATCAACATTCAACTCCAGATTCATTGGATACAGAAATAGGGACCGGAAACTGTACGATGTGGGGCGAATGCGTACCACGCGCAAGAATCAGAAAGTAAATTGGACAGCAATCGGTCCAAACATGGCGAAGCCATAAGTGAGTAGTCCAGTTGAACCGAAATCATGAAGTTCAATTACACTGGGTACACGGGGCCCCAAATGTAAAGTAGTAGAAGTATAAGAATACAAAAAGAGATGCAATAGATGAAGGATGAGAATAGGAATGGGAACATAAAATGCCGTGTCTCTACGCCGTCCATGTTCTGGGGTATCTAAGCATGCCAACATCTTGCCACCTGCCGTCCGTTCGGGTTGAAAATGACTTTTCTTCAATGCGAAGTGAAATTCCATGTTTTCGTTTCCTGCTTGCCGTAGGACACGTCCGAAGAATAAGTTTAAAAAAATTGTGATAGACGGAATATAAACCGTCCGGGCTTTCATGAAAGAGCTGAATTGAGGCTGCATGTGAGTTGCAGGAAGCATCGTTGTGTATCGCCAAACTGCATGAACATGATGTTGTGCGATGCGTTGGCCTATGTGCCATCATGTTTGAAAACCGTGACCGAGCCTAGTGTGACGAGCGCTGCAGGTCGAGTGTTTCAAAAAGCATTGCGATCCTAACGACTGCGCTACTCCGCAATCACGCGCAACGATCCGTGGCTTTGTCAGCACACCATTATACGGTATTATTGTGGTTGACCTGAGATTTGGCCTTGTCCAAACGAGTCCTGTCCAGAGTAGTCATCGCTCCATGCGAAATCTGGAGATCCGCCGGAAAAAACAAGAGTCTCGTCCAGGCTTGTAGGCACGCCATCCATCGCAAAACTCTGGTTCCCTTCCATCACTGTTTCTCCCGCTTTGTCTGGCGACGGTGAGTCTGAAATAGTGAGGTTGCTGAAGAGGCCTTTCATCTCGCGTAGGTCTTCAGATACCTGATCTTTAGGCGCGGACGTCCGCTCATGGATGAAATTTTTGATTGACCGAATAATTGGTGGGCATCCTTCGTCGTTAGGGAGCCACCAGTCCGTCACATCAACGCCCCATGCATTTGCCATTCGACTGCGGAATGCGCTGGGATAGATGTAGCTGGTCACTCCGTGTTAGTGGGAGGCACTTGAAAAGCGAGAACGGAAGCATTGGAATTAACGAAGCCGAGGCAGGGTAAGGAGAGGATCTGAATTATATTGTGACATACCCAGAAGCCTCAATCATTGCGAGTTTGCGCTGACACCATCGTATGTGCTTTTGATCCTTGGGAAGGAAAATTGTTGCGATGCCGAAGCTTGCCTGGGCTTCAATTATTGCTCCAGGCGGCGCTTTTGGGTACATCTCGATCGCTTCAAATATCTGAGCCGCACGGTACGCTCTCGTAACCATGTCTGGAGCAAGTGGTTTGCGCTGTGCAATGGACAGTTGAATCTTGTACATGAGAGAAATACCCCACATATCAAGTAATAAGTAGTTTGAGGTCCACAGATCGCCGCCCCAGATGAGTCGTGGCTCGTACGGGTCGACAATGTCATCCGGATCTCGTGGTGGCGCCCCAGAGAAGTCTGTAATGAGCTTGCTTGGATCGAGAAGCGCAGGGTCTATATCAGTCTCCAATCTGGTCATATGATTTTCGATTTCGGCCAATTGCGACCCGAATACTTCGTCAGTGATGAGCCCTTTGCCTTTTCTGACAAACAGCATATTAACATCGGTGGCCACGAGCCGCGAATAAGCAAATCGCTCCTCATATTTCAAGGATAGGTCGTTAGGGTGTGCGCTCGTTTGTTGAACGTAATATTCGTGGTGTGCTTGGAACCATTCCCTGCCTAAGACAGCTTCGGCACCTGACTGGAACCCAACAAAAAGGTCGAACCGGATGTACCACAATAAGACTTTGCGGAGGGTTTCGGTCTTCAAGATAGTCTGCGGCGTATATAGTCTAGTCAGTATTTCGTATGCAGCTTTTTGATGGCCCATGAGGTTGACCCAATCTCCAAGGACTTCCTGAAGCCACAATCAGTTACCACAGTACCACGAATGTTTTAGTAGTCTTACTTCAATACTGGCAAGCTGTAGGATTGTCATCAGCGTAGCAACAGTATGCTTTTTGGTTTTGATGATAGATTGACGAAGTAATGAAACGGATTTATTGTAATAACCTAAAAAATCCTGAATCCGACCGTTGGGCTTCGTGAGCGTATGATAATAGGCGGCAAAGCCCACTACCGCATATAGTAGCGGCTCGTTCTTTACGGCATAGTCCAGAAAGGTGGTATGGATGAAATTACCACTGTCTCGCTTCATACAGTAATGGTGGGAAGACATACGGGTGCGATGATAGTTAAGATAGAATTTCACATCCTGGGGCAGATCCAGAGACGGTTTACCGGCAGACGCTTGCTTGGGTGTCTGGGTGCTCGTAGACCGTGAGAGCGGAGGACGAGGAGTTGGATATGTTATTGTCGTAGAAGCGTCTGTCGATGGTGACGGACTCCGGTCGTTCGTCAATGAAGGAGGATCTGATGCCTCTCGACCTGACTGATTTACACCGAGCGTCAAGTGCGAAAAGTCCGTGGAGCCGGCCAGTTCGGGGTCCTCCTCGTCGTCGTCAGGGATAGAAGGCAAGAGCTCTCTTGCTTCAAGCTCTTGGCCCTCTGGAGAAGAGCCACTCTCCTGAGGCGATGATTTGGAACTCGACTTTGCCCCGCTTCGGCTTGACTTCGTAGTAGGCTGGGGATCCGGATAGACACACTCTCGATTCCCTTTGCGGCATCCTATCAAACAAGCGTGATCAGTATGGCAGCCCGACATCCAAAGAGCGATCTACACACGTTCACAGATGGGATGGTTCTCATCGCACTAAATGAAGTTCTGTCAGCCCAGAGCCTAATGCGCCTAAGAGTAAAATCACCTTGACCCTTCGATTCCGGCAAGTATAGCAACCGCTTCGAGTCCTACGATGCTTCACATGACCTTCTCCCGGGACGTTCCTCCGTCTAACTCGCGCTGCGCCAGCTTGCCCGGGTGGCACGATCCTGGGGTCTTCCTCATAATGGTGGTCGATGTAGGCCTGGTGAAGCTGCTCGTTGGAAAGAGGTTGCATATAAGTCAGACCATGCGGAACATGGCCTTCCGGAGGCATCATCGATGGGACATGGTTGGGGTCCACCTGATAATACGGCGGCACTTGAGGCGGGTTGTGCGGATTATGGGGGTAGTATCCAGACATGTTTGCAAAGTAGAGAAAACGACGTGCTGGAGCTCGTTGTATAATGAAAACGGATCAGCAACGTGACCCACGTCATTCGTGCCTTAGTGCTAAGGTTGGCAGGGCAAGACGACGATCGAACGTGGAACAAGGAAGCCAATAGCGAGGGCGTGGAGGGGTAGATAGGTAGTTGAGGAAGGTTTGGGCGACTTCAAGACCACAAGAACCGGATAGATGAATCAAGCCACTTTAGGAGGATGCGACCTGAAGATCAGGCTGGAGGCGCCCAGCTAGCACTGGAGCCAGATCCCGCGAGGCTGCTTTATATTCTCCGCGCAGAGACGACGGCGGCGGATGGTGGTGGAAACGTCCTGGGGAGCGCGCGCAGCACAGAGGGCTGATGAAGGCCACTCTGAAACTGGCGCAGTGGTGCTGGAGTCGTTATGAGGTGCACAGCAGCCGCAACAGTAGTGCCTGAGCTACTGCCTGTGACAAGTCTGTCTTTGCTGCGGGGGGGTGGAGATGCAATAACGCCAGGGTGGTTTAGCAGTAGGGAGCAGAGCGGGCTGGCAACTGGCAGCTTGATTCGACCCGGCCGTTTCCGTTTCCGCGCACAACTTTTGTTTAAAACCCCTGGCGCGCGTCTTAATAGCCGTGATATTGCTCCACCAAAGACGTTGTTGGGTGGTGACCTGCTTATCGTCCTCAATCCGCTCTGGGTTTGCAAGGCCTGGACGGCGCTCGCTCAGGCTTGCCTTCTGCTCCACGATCCTGGCCGTTGATCCTAGCTGTCATGTCTACTGTCCGAAGGCGACTGCGGTCAGCAAGGGCAGGTGCTGGAAATGTCGAATAGGAAGATCTCCATTGCAGGAGGGCCAAGTACTCAGACAGCTGCACCACGCACGGCCTGGCATACGGTGGAGGGGAAGGAGCAGGCGGGTCGGCGGCGACAGTGCAAAAGTAATTGCAGCAGGACACAAAAGTGCTGAGGCTTCCGGCAATTGGGCTAGTGTAGCGCGTGAGTGCGTCAGCCAGCTCTTCTAATGAGCGCCGCCGCAGCCTGTCCCTTACTCAACGGTGCGCCTGCCATGGAGCAGCAGATTTTGATATAGGGCATGAAATCATAAGTCCAAAGTAGCTTTCAGATGCTGGCCCAGATAGGCTCCTGCCCCGATGCATCCAAGCCCCCTAGTTCCTAGACAGCAATGAGCATCCAGCCTTTTTGCGTGCTGAACGGACTGAACATGGTCGAGGCTTTCTGCCTAACACGTCCGATCCCAGACTGTGCCAAAATTAACCAAACAGCCGCTATGAGCCAACGCTTTGGGCCAGCAAAGGCGTCGAGAAGCGTCTAGAAATGAATGCCTGTTTCCCTTTTTTGCACAATGGCCTTTCTCATCAGCCTTGAGGCTGCATGCGCGCAGGCTCACCGTCCGCCAGACGTCCACGCTAGCCATTCCGTCCCGTGAAGTCCCGGAGCGCTGGGAAGCTGGATGGCCTTCTGTAGCGCCGCGAGGATTTCTTATTGCTGGATCGATTAATGCGGCGAGGGAATGACACATAATTTTGATGCGGACGGGTGTGGCATAGGATGGGGTGTCCCACAAATGTTAGGTACGTACACTACTCTCACTAGGTTCCTGACTGACTGATGGAGGTCTTACGGTCAAGTTTCTCCACTCCTTTGGCAGAAAGCCGTACGTGCCGCTGAGAAGTAACATGTGCGCAGTGAGGGCGAACACTGCTCAGGGAGAATGGGGAGAAAGGCTTGATCGGTGGCATACATGCGGGGCTTGACGGAGCTGTCTGCTACATTCTCATTCTCAGCTTCCAACCGGGGCAGCAACCGTCTGTGTTCCGACGGCTCCTCAATGGTGGATGCCTGTAGCAGGTGCAGAGTGCAGAGTGTGCTGACCTGTTACATGTACGTCATGTGCAGCTAACCACCGCTGATTCACTCGATCCAAAGTCCTGCCATCAGCATCGATGGACTGCAGCGAACTAGACATAAGCATGCTGAGTCTCTGCACGACCGGTTGAAGCCGCGTGAGAACCTATGTGATTGGACTTTTGGCAGTGCATGAAGTGAGGGTGGGCTGGACAGTGGCTGTAGTCTGTACATGCTACAAACCCGTCGTCTCTGCCTGCAGAAGGAGAAGAAGACAGACACCCGTCGCAGTGGTAGCTCCCACGTGCGGGAACAGGGAACACCTTGCCCAGGTGTTCCACAGTTCCCTGATTTTCTGCCAGACAGCCCAGCCCAGCGACCCTGATTCGAGTGCGTCGCCTTTGAAACCGCTGTGCACGCCAACACCATTCAACCTGATACCTGTGCCGTGGAACACACTTGAGATTCAGATTCATGCTGCGCGCCATCGCACAGGGGTCCCACCCACCTTGCGCTCGGGAAATGGGGCGAGTTGGATCGCATCAATTCTCGGAACTGGCTACCGCTACCGGACGGAGTCCAACCTGATCATCTCGAACACTGGGATGTGTGCGGTCTTGACCGACGGTGGTTAGAGTAATAGAGCGAGCCGCACAGCCCGAGCTTTAGTCCAGCGCTGTATGTTTACATACAGTACCTAACAGTAGACCATCTTAGCATAAAAAGCAAATCTCCCGGCAGCCCGTCGGACAGCTTTCCTAAATAAACTGGCCAATAAATCTAGGCGTGGGTGCTCCCTTTCTCCTCGCACTTGAACCACCGGCACTTCAGATGTAAAATCCCATACGCCAAACATTCGGGATTCGTCAGATTGGGACGTTGTCTTCTGTTCTACCGAATTCTGGCCGATTGACGCCTTCGTGCATATCAGTCTCGTATATATTGACCTTTGGTTGAAGTACGTGCGGAGATGGGATTTTGATGCATCAACTCCACCTAATAGAGCTTTGATTCGGATGCCAAGGACTTACCTGGCTCCACCTTGGAATTACTGGGCTTTCCCTACGCCATTTTAGTGAAGGGAAGAGACCCGAAAGCGTATATCGTATAGAGAGTGCTTTCATTTGGCTTTAACGCCTTCAAATATCACAATCTCAAAATCTCACAATGCCTCCGACCGCCTCTGGCCGTGTCGACCCAAAAATGGGCCCACTATAGTGACTCTCACCTGGGCAGTTACGAAGCCATTTAGGATGCCGGTCGTATACAGCTTGCGGCAAGAGCTACGCAGGACTCCAGACGCATCCGATAATCGGGCTCTGCAAAATCCGAATAGAGGCAGCCAGAACGAACGCCAATGCCCATTCCGTTCAAGAACGGAGGTCGGTCTGACACAGACGGGGGTTAAACGGAGGAGTCTAGATACCAGCGAATATTCTCCATCATTTTTGCGCAAGGCTTGCGAGATCACAAGATTCTTGCAACAATTGCACCTTTAGTTTCCGACTGTTAAAATTGAGGCTGCTCGAGACAGCCATCCATTAAATTCCCCTGCGCCTCCAGACGGCAATACCATCTACATGGACCAAAAATTGGAGGAGAATGTTTCGTCAATGTCATCCACAATATGTCCCAAAAATACTAGCGCGGCACAGCCTACCCGTGCTTCGCCCAAACCGAAACCCCTCAAATATTCCATGCCATTCGTAACTCTCAGTTTCCAGCCGGCGCTCACTGCAGCCCAAGACCATGCCAACAACGCCGTACGCTATAATATGAAACGGGGGAGGGATATGGAAAAGGGGGTTTCTGTCATTGTACCCCATATAACGTTCGCTGCAGCTAAAACTCAGAAAGAAATGTTCGTTGCAGATCAAATACACGATGAAAGTAATTGGAAAGATTGCGAATCAAGTTAGCCGTAAGATGCGAAGTCATTCGTTAGAGGAAGCCTTAAGCCGAAAAAAGCGGGCAACGGCGACTGGAATAAATAAGTAGTTTCCGAAACAAGTTGAATGTAGACACAAGTAAATCAAGCAACTGTTTGAGGTCTCGATGGTTCCGCGGCTTCGCTGTTTCCAGGGTTGGAACAATCCGCACTCAATTTTTCGTCAACACCCTGGCCTCGACACAGCGGGCAAGAGTTACGTCCTTTTGTGAGCCACTGAATACGGTGATTAGCATAAACTACAGATTGTGGGGCCTGTTAGTGACCGTACCTGATCAATGCATTCCCTATGGAACATATGGCCACACTTAACCAGCCTCCGTGCCACTTCGGTGACCTCGAAATCGCAAAGGCAGACAAGGCAACGAGCGTCGGGCAGCATTTGAACGAGATCATGACCATCTACCGCTATAGCAATAAGATCTCCTCTGCAATCGCTGATATGGTAAAGACCTGGAGCTGAAGCAACATCTGCTTCGCTGGCAACGGGTGGCTTTGCGGGACCAAGAAGAGTAGAGAGTAGAAGCATATCCTCATAGGTTGGGGAATCTGTGAATAAACTTGGCGTAGTGAGGATTGGATGGTTTTCAGGATAGCTACCACCAAGTACGTAGATGATCCAACTTCTAGCACCTTCTCCTGGGTTATGATCAGGCTCAACAACACCATTTCTTCGAGACGCCCCAGACCCAAATCTAGTGAAGTCAGATTCGCTTAATCGACGTTGGCGCGGAGTACGCTGCTGAGCTTGAGGCTCTTCTGCAGTTGTTTCCAAGCCAGAACCGGTTGTTCTGCGAACGAAGCTACCGCGGCGAGAAGGAGCAGTTGACTGGATTACTGGGGATGAAGATGAAGCCGAGAATGTTGGTGTGGTAGCCCCCGAGGAAACGGCAGAGAGTCCTGAGCTTGCTGGCGTTGACGGAGGGGGAAGGGGGCCGGAAGGGGAATCTGTAAAGCTGGACCATGGCCGAGGCCGGTCTGAGGCTCGGTAATGTCTCTGACTATCATAGTTCGCTGGGAAGGTATTCATGCCTCCCATGGAAGCCCGACGTCTATGACTGAATCTGGTACCGTTTTGAGGCTGTCGCAGGATTCCGTCAATCGTGCTATCTCCAGGAGATGAGGCCAGAGGAGTAGGAAAGCTGGACAGAGCATCCAGGAATGGTGGGATGTTGTCGTCATGAGGCGAACCTGTGCCTGGGTTTATTGATCGGATGCCTACGATTATGATGGGCACCATTCTTCCATCTGCATCTTCCTCCTCTCCAGTATGACGATCAGCGGAACCAAAGCCGCTGCTTCGGGTGCCTGACCGTTGGGGTCCCTCACTTCTCCGGGCAGTATTGGAGGATCCAAATCGAAACATTCTGAAGAAATTCAAGGGGGCAGGGCTGCCATCTGTTGTTTCTGGACCATCTTCATTTTCGCTTCCGCTCTGCCGTAATGCTGACGCTATTCTGCCATTCTGGAGTGCTTGGAGAAAGCTGTCGAAAGTCCCATCTTCACCATCACCGGCTACGTTTCTTGCCTCTGAGACAGCCCTATGATCATCACCCATCAATGAAGCTGCTGTTGCCGCCGCTGCTACTGAGAGTAGTCTAGATAACATGGCCGCTTGATCCTCGTCCCGCCGTAACGGAGACCGCCGTCGACGTAACGAGCTGGTCATGCTCCTGATACCTCTATCCGGCCTCAAAGAGGAGATCATGGATGAAGATCTGGCATCTCTTCTAGAGCGTAGGCGTGATGTATAATCCACCGCTGAGGCACTCTGTTGTATGTCGTCGAAGTTCAGATCCAAATCAGGCACCTGGACTCGTGGGAGGAAGGGGCTGCGGCCATCACTGGCAGTGTGTCTCGGCGTCGGACGCGAGATCGATGGGAAGGATAAAGCGGAGGTGGAAGCATAGCCTAGCTCATCTGGCGATCTGCGGGAGGTTCGGCGGGCGAAGAGGCTTGGAATGGAGGTGGAGAGGCTGGATCGAGCCCTGGTGATCCTCGAACGGCGGCGATCAAGGGTAGTGATAGTTGCAGAGGAGCTCGCATCTGAGCCCTCGGATGCCAGTCTACTGAATGGCCCAAAGCGTGATCCAGAGCGTGAAGTGGTAGCGGGCTGAGTGTCCAGCGCTGAACCGCCCTCACCCGTGCTGCTGGACAAGGGAAGCCATGAAGCGGGACGACTTCTGTTGCGTCCACGCGGGTCTGACGACCCTCTCGAACTGGCTTGGCCCATTTCTCAAGGTGCGGCGTCTGAGAAGGGAACAAAAGGAGGGAGGGAGCGTTGAGAGTGAGGCTTAGAAGGTGAGAGGCGTCTGATGTCGATGCTGCGGGTGATGCCCTAGCTGCTTGGCGACAGCAAGATTACTCACTTCGCATTTGTGGTCAACACCAAACAGTTCGCAATTTCAACCTCGCCATCCCACTCACTATGCGGCGGACTGGCCCAGTCGTCCTCGTTCGTCCCGTTTTTGCAGTGGACGCTTGAAACGGGTTCCATGTGAGGAGAGGCTGTGCACGCTCTCGTCGTTGTGCACCTGTCCTCTTCTGATTGCTTGGACATGCAGTACTTTGTTGCTCCTCTCAACCCCAGTCAGCAAACGACACAATCGCTACGCGCCAGCCAATATAAAGTAACAAGGAAACGGAAACGCGACGAGGATGAAGAAGAGCCTCCAATTTCCAGCGACCTTAATGATAAAAGCCAGGTCACACCCTCAAACACGCAAACGGAGCACTCATATGCTTCCTTCAGCGCCCCAGTTCGCGCAGCCACTGGCGTCGCAGGTCTATTGCCTGAAGACGCTGTTGAGATACCCGCGGCACCGTTTCCACACGCCCCTGCTCCCGCTTCAAAAGAGCGGATCACCCAGTCACATGTTCAAAAGGAACTCGCAGGATTGCAGCCACCTCTGTATACTCCCACTGCCACGTCAAAAGCGCAACCCATAGGGCGAACTTCAACAAGTTTGAGACAAACTCACCTCAGCGTTCTCATTACTATCCTTCATCACTGTTTGCTCAAAGGAGAGTACGACCGTGCCGGAAGAGCATGGGGCATGATTCTGAGATCCCAAGTCGCTGGTAGACCAATCGACTTGAGAGTTCATGGCCGTTGGGGTGTTGGCGCAGAGATTCTTCTTCACCGCAACTTCAGCGAGGCGAATTCACGTGTTCTCGACCAGCCATCAGATCTCCGTGACGATCTGTTTAGCGAGCAAGGGTTTGGAATCGCCAGAGACTATTACGAACGACTGATAGTGCAGTATCCTACACGCAAAACTCTCCCGCATGCAGTTGATGAGGCTGCATTCTACCCTACTATGTTCTCTCTTTGGATATACGAAGTAACGGAGGGAGCCGAACGAGCTCGCCGTCGTCGTGAAGAAGAATTCGACAACAGTTTCTGCAGAAGCAATTCAGCCGAAGGTGATGCTAATCCTGTCTCCGATGACCCACGTCCGTATCAAAGAGAAATAAGGTACGAGGAGCTCCGAAGAGCCAGGGAGATTGCTGACCGACTTGATCGACTTCTGGTCTCTCCACCTCTTGATAAGAATCCAATTCTGTTGCAAATGAGAGGTATGATAGGAGTTTGGATTGGGGACTTAATTGTCGGAAACGAGCTGAAATTGCATGAGGACAGTGATGAGCATCAAACAGCTTCTTACGTACCTAAATTGAGGCAGAAGATAGCAGAGAAACGCGCAGAAGTGGCAAAAGCCAACGAATACTTCCGTCGTGCCGCAGACACCGGTGGGCAAGTCGGGAAAGGCATAGTAGAATCTAGTTCTCCAGGCGACATGCGAGCAAGTTCGCTATAATCAGAAGTATTTGACATATGTTACTCCATAGCCAAATTTCCACCCAGCTACGGCGATGGGCGAATGTATCACAATACCTCATAGGTAACTCATATTCCATCGAAGTTTTTTTACAAAGTAGATATGTATAGATCCTTCTATCTGGCTTGCTTTACCGTGCAGAAATACAAATAATCTCCATCAATTGAGATTGTAAACAAATTCGTCCGAGATGCATCTTATTGCACAAAGTTCATGGAACTGGGTTGCCATCGATTGCCAGAAATAGTTCCGCATTCACTTATCATTACGGTGCAGTTGTAACTGATCCAAAAAGGAACTTTTCAATGGAACTTGCATTTCAAGGATTTGCACTAATATCCACCAATACTTGTAGTCACTGTAGTCATAGGCCTAACACAAACGTGTTAAGCAATTATTTTTACCCGAATCTACGATATGGCTAATTTTTCGTCTCTGGGACTTAAGGAATCCATCTATCTTAAAACGTTTGGAAGATAAAGATACGTCAGGTTAGAAAGGATTCTATTATAAATAAAACGAGCTGGATTTTAGGACGCAAGTTTACGGAATAGTAGAATGACTTTCAAAAACAGAATCTCACATAAAGTTAGTCACTCCTCAAGGGCTCTTTTGGGAAGGTAGCAAGAATTCAGACGTTGACAAGTGCTCCACGATGATTGAATCTGGAGTAAATTTGGCCTACGTGAGCCCACACTTCACTGTGGCCCAGGGAATTTTGTACCTTATTCATCACCAACACGTCTGTTCAAGTCCATGCCGCATCCTCAATCGCTGATCATGTGATCACAAAACACATAAAAGCCCTGTGGACTCCGATACCTGAACCATCATGCAGATTAAGCTCTCTCGACGATTTCTTCTGTCCATGCTGCACTCCACCACCGCACTGACAGTTGCTTAGAACTTGGTGAACTGCTTGACAGCCTTGCCCGTTCGAGGCAGCACACGAAGGACGTTGAATCGTACAGTCTTGCTCAACGGTCTGCATTGTCCAACAATTACCTGGTCACCTGGCTCGACACGGAAAGCGGGAGAAACATGAGCAGCAAGATTCTTATGGCGCTTCTCGTAACGGGCGTATTTAGGGATGAAGTGGAGATATTCGCGACGGATAATAAGAGTTCCTGAAACGAAGTAACCCATCAGCCAAGGGTATCAATTGAGCAAGAGAAGGCTGCCAAAGCAACATACGGTGCATCTTAGTCGAAACAACAGTTCCGGTGAGGATCCGACCTCGAATGGAGACCATTCCAGTGAAGGGGCATTTCTTGTCGATGTACGACCCTTCAATAGCGGTCTTGGGTGTCCTGAACCCTAGACCGACGTCCTTATACCATCTCCTGCTTCGAGTGTTCTTGCGGGGTCCGCCAACTTTGTGGTTTAGGAAGATATGGGGCTGGAGCACGGAACGTTAGTGTCCGTTCAATCGAGCGTGGGTTTGGTATGAGTGTAGAATTATGGCGGTCAAATCGTACCTGCTTCTGATAAGCGCGCTCCGATTGGACCCTATGGAGAATATCAGCGGATGAGGAAGGAATACATGTTTGGAAGTACGAACGTGAGTTCGGTCGCCATGATTGCGGGCTTGATTGTTGTCGTTGTGAGGAAGTCGTCGCTGAATTTCTAGTTTGTGCTCGGTTGGCTCGCTTGGCCCTTACGGAGACCATGATTTTCCGGCCGATGGCCTTTTATACGTCACGTGCTTGTGAAGTTCATTGATGGTCAAAGCTTCCAGCAAGCTTCGTTGAAACTCCTAGCATCTCCCGCTGCTGGCAACACAAGACACAATGGAATCGCTACAGAAGGTCTATGACTCCATTGGGGTGAAGGTCGATGATCAATCTCCACTCACACAAATTGCTCTCTCAGTCTTTTTTCTTGCTGGTGTATACACTATTAGTAAACCTTTCCTGAGCTACTTTCGTGCGCTGCTTAGTCTGTTCGTCCTCCCTGGCACGTCAGTACGTTGCTTCCCTAAAATCATTTCTTCCTCTCTATTTCGCTCTAATATCCATCCTAGCTGTCTAAATTTGGACCTCGCGGCTCTTGGGCCCTTATTACTGGCGCCTCCGACGGCATTGGAAAGGAATATGCTCTACAGCTTGCCTCCAAAGGCTACAACCTCCTTCTCGTCTCCCGCACAGAATCAAAACTCACCTCTCTCGCCTCCGAGATCAGCGCCAAATATGGTGGCGAAGTCTCTACCAAGACACTTGCCATGGATTTCGCACGCAACGACGACATTGACTATGGTCGCATGAAGAAGTTAATCGAGGGCCTAGACGTTAGTATCCTGATCAACAATGTTGGGCTTAGCCACTCAATTCCAGTTCCGTTTGTGGATACTCCGCACAAGGAGATGACGGATATAATCATGATCAATTGTCTAGCTACATTGCGCGTCACTCAACTCATAGCTCCAGGAATGATCTCGCGAAAGCGGGGCTTGATATTGACGATGGCGTCCTTTGGCGGTATCGTACCGACTCCCCTGCTAGCAACGTACTCGGGCAGTAAAGCCTTTCTACAGCAATGGTCCACAGCTCTCGGCTCTGAGCTCTCTCGTTACAATGTCCACGTCCAGCTCGTTCAGTCTCACCTTGTCACAACCGCTATGTCGAAGATCAGACGATCGTCAGCTTTGGTGCCCACACCGGAACAATTCGTACGGGCTGCATTGGGGAAGATTGGCAGAAGTGGTGGCGCGCAAGGGATTGCGTACACGAGCTCCCCGTATTGGAGCCATGGATTGGTGCAATGGGGTCTACAGACTTTTGCCGGAACCATGAACAATTTTGTAGTGGATAGGAACAGGGTCATGCATGAGGACATCAGGAAGAGAGCTTTGAGGAAGGCCGAGAGGGAAGCGAAGAAGCAATGAGAACGACTCTTTCAAGCCCAATCTATACGTTTTTGCTTTTACGAGCATTAAGACGATATCGCGCCTGAGTCCTTCATCCCGTAATCATGATTCGCCGAACCACGATGCCTCTCAACGCTCACTGGATGCCCACTAGATGTAAAAACCATGTTCTAGAATCGTAACCTTCTATGAAATTTTTATGAAAAGTGTAGTGCTTTCAAATTTAAGTGCAACCTATCACTTATCTCAACGCCAAAAGCGCACTCTGATATCTAAGGTCGCTACCCAAAAATGCCTCTGTCTCTTATTCACCTCAATTGAGATCAAAGTTCCTTCTCTCATGGTCCGTTATCGCTTGGACTTTCTTTGCGCTCGCACTATTTGCATCAAACCTATATCCAAGCCACTCTTTTGCCAATCTTCTAGCGAGCTCAATTCCCACTACTCGTTCTCCCATACAAAGGACTTGGGCATCGTTGCTCAGAATCGCCCTTTCGACGCTAAAGCTATCATGCGCCGTCACAGCCCGAATACCTGGCACCTTGTTGGCACTGATGGCAACACCAAGGCCAGTCCCGCAGATCAAAATGGCACGGTCGGCTTTTCCTTCATTTATGAGCTTCGCTGCATCGACAGCAATATGAGGATACGCCGTTTTATCGACAGTCTCCGCAACTCCAACGTCCGTGACGGATGCAACCCGTGGGTCGGTCTCCAGGTCCGCCACGATGGCTTTCTTGTAGTTGACGCCAGCATCGTCGCTGCCGATGGCGATGCGGAGAGGCTTGACTTCGGAGTCGACGGCCATGGCGGTGATGTCACTGGTGTATTTTTTCAACGAACCGCACGCTTTTGAGGTACTAGAGTTGGCTGGTATCGTATTCGCCTTCGGTCTTGCTCTGAGCTGGGCTTGAAGGCTTCTTTTCGATAATTGTGGTCTTGCCGTCGATTATTCGCTCGGCGCGATATCCGCAAGGGCCAGTGATCAGTGAGACGAAACTGCTTCCAGAAGTTGGATTGGGATGTTCAACGACCTTGGTCTTGAGTGTATCGTTGTGATGAATGCGCTCGTAAGAGGTCGTAGTGTCAGACTGGACAGAGAGGGACAGTTGTACACGCTTTTTGCCCATGATGAACCATGCGGAGTAGGATGATCTAACGTTAATCTATGAGCAGTTTAGAGTGGAGTGGCATACTGGAAACGGTAACCCGTGCGGACCTTCTTTGGCCGTGGAAAATCTGGGGTCTCCACATTGTAGTCACGTGACCTAGCAGCGTAACGAGGTAGTTCGGCCAACATACATTGGAGATTCTGTGTGAATGTAAATCATCAATATATTTCAAACTATATTTTATTCTTTTCCGACCTTATGAAAGCCCAGATCATGATTATTTCCCGAGTCCCTACCCCCTATCCTTTAACGCTTCCTAGACGGCATAACAACACCTAGGTATTGTACAATACGCCCTTGAGAATGGTTCTCAAACTTATCCAACTAAGAACTTACACTTTTGCAGAACCATACCATATCATATTAGGGCCACATGACAGCGAACATCTCCGGGATCCTGCCCCTGTCCTTGTGTCGCCTTAGAATTCCCGCCGGATCATAGCAATCGTGCATAGGAGTAGTCGGACATGCCATGTCTGTGATGACATTTTCCAAGCCGAAAATAGATAGATACGCATCGATTACGACCATATAGCCTTAGAAATTGTTAAGACCATTGATCTGGCCGTTGACTTCGCCATTGATGCCGAAAAATTGGAACCTAATTGTGTAGGAAAGACGTACTCGTCAGCTCAAGCTCATCCACCATTGAATGCGGCTTGTTGATGATTATAGAAGTTCATAAGGTCCGAAGGATCGCCGGTGGAATTGGACTGGAGAAAAACGTACCAGTCCTCCACATTCAATGTCGTGGGCACGATTGGATTATGGCGCCCACCACTGCTATTGCTCCACGCATCATCTCCAGCTGTGCTCTGTTGGCCCATCATATCCATTTGCGTCCACCCTTGTGGGTCAGTTTGATCTAAACCTGAATGCATTTGCATTGTTGTACTCTGTTGCGCCTGCATGTGCTGCGGTTGAGACTGCATAGTCGGGTTGTGAGGGTGCATGGGCATTGATTGCTGTGGACGAGACAGAGCCGGGTCGACTAAGCTTTGATTTTGAACAGGGGAAATTTGCGGAAAATTCACTTGGGTATCGGCAGGAAAGAGTTGATCAGGCTGAAAGTTCTGCCACAGCTCTTGGGAAATGTTTGGAGAGTTACGTGTGACCAAGAAAAGCTCAGGCGGTGTACCAGGGTAAGAATAAGAGGGATTGAAAGGCGTTGTTGGGCGAGTACCCGATCTTGAAGGCCCCATGAAGGCGTCGCTATTCTGCCGCGGCATATGCGGAGAGGCTGCTGTCATATTCGGCATCGGCTGTTGTGGTAATTCACGAGAAGGTGTCACCGCCGGCGTTTGTGGTCTGGAACGCTCATATGACACCTGTGGTGCCGGCTGGGCGTTGGAGAAGCCAATGTCCATATCATCAAACTTCCGCTTTGTAGGCTCTTGTGCAGGTTTTGGCGGTGGTAGAGGTCCGGTAGATTGTTTGTTCTTCTGGTGTCGCTTTCCAGCCGCTTTCTGGAGCCTCTCTTCTAAATGCTTGTTGCCGAGAATCGATTCAAAGAGAGTATGTACCATCTTTGCCACAAGCCACACCTTGGAGACCTCCTTCAATGCATCCATACATACTTGGAGACGTTGTTCAGTTGCAGAAACAATAGATTTGTTTGACGACCGCATCTGGTACACATGCATAATGAGTGCTGAAAATAGGCTGTAAACTCTACGAGGATGTCAGTGGCTCCTGCTCGATCTGATAGTCTTTAGTGCTTACATGAAAGCTGGGGTATAACGAAGTTCGTCATGAGCGCGCAAATTCTCGATGATTGACGTGATCATTGCAGCCGCCTGATAGGCAATGTTGCGCGATGGATATGCCGTCTCCTCGAAACCGTTCTGAGCATTGGTCTTCGGTGAGCCAGCCGGTG
This sequence comes from Hysterium pulicare CBS 123377, assembly GCA_000467715.1. NCBI lineage: Eukaryota > Fungi > Ascomycota > Dothideomycetes > Hysteriales > Hysteriaceae > Hysterium > Hysterium pulicare. The sequence continues at coordinate 142,751 of AJFK01000065.1, forward strand.
GCATATGGGCTCGGTGAAGCAAACAGAGCGTGGTACTGCGAGAATTAGTACCAGACGATAAAATGCACAATATGGAACAGCGTACTAGTAATTCGAATGAAGTAAAGCTGCCCAAAAATGATGACGAGACCTGTCCCACTGGACATCTGGGGGACAGTGTTGCAGCCAGTCGGCCAGTGCCATGTCGCTATGTGTTAGGTCGATCGCATTGGTTCGACGATATTTGGATGCCACTGAATACTGCTGTGATAAGACCAGACCCATGATTTCGCACAGTTTAACATAATTGATAAAGAAATGAACGTGAACCAAATCCGGCGGGTATTCGGCAGGACGATCAGGCTCATCTTCAATGAAATCATCTTCCGATATCATCTCTACATCCGAGTCTTCGGGATTGATGGCCACGGGTCTCCCAAGCGCGACGGCGACTGATCGGTCTCTTGAAAAGAGAGTCCACCATATACGTTTCCATAATCTTTTATCCGACCTGCTCAGCTGCGAGCCTTCTACGCTGTTTTCTTTTAGTAATCTCAATGATCAGCCAACTACCTCTGAAAAACTTACCTTCTGTGCATCCCAGAACCTTGAGCCACGACGATGCCTACCCTGCTCCAGTAGAAGACATTTTTTGTAACATCTATATTCGGGGTCAGACGCAGCCACGTCAGGCGAAACAATTCAAGATTTACCTTCTGGGCCTTCCCAATACCATCCCATGAGAATGACCGACTGCACAATGGTGACTCGGTCATCTTCGTAATTTGCGTCATAGAGCGCTTTTGCACGCTTGTAGAACGTCATTGCTGCAGGCGTGGTCGAACCGGAGGAGTCCATCAATTGCGGATTTGTACATACGCGAGAGCCGGCAAGCAGTATCGCCTGGAGAAGGAGCAGAGAAGGGGGATTCTTCGCATCACGGTATTGGCGCATGAAACGACTCCGGTTGATGACAGGCACTACCGGCGCTACCCATTTAAAGAAAGCGTCAACGAGTTCATCACAAAGCGCTCTTGGAGGTAACAGGAATGCCCCTCGCTGGTGTAATATTTCTATTTCCATGTTGTCCAACTCGTTCACCCGGGCTTTCGCTCCGCGTACGTTCTCGGGCAAAGGATAATGGACAACGTCGGTGGTACCATAGCGGTCATGGACGAGCAGTGAAAGGTTTGATGACTCCCCTAAGTAGGCGACGCGTCCGGCTTCCTTTATAGGGGCTCTTGCAAATTTTGGTTTCATGAACTGTACGTATGTCCCGTTGTGAGTGGCTTGCTGCGCCGCATATGCATTGGATACGGTGGTAGACGGTGTTCCATCGGGAGAGTTGTATGCCGTGGTTTTATCTCGAGGTGCTACCGCTTCCCCTGGCTGTCCATTTGTGGTTGCTGGAGATGCATCCACCTCATTCTGGCTGTCGCCTCGCTCACTACGAAAATAAGATGCATCAGTTCAACGGACTCTCGATTTCGCGAGAAATGAGAGTAGATCAAGGCTCATACCTGTCCGCGTCCTTGCTCTTCGACTGGGTTTTCTTGCGCTTTGGCGTTGGGATTCGACACTCGATGGAAAAGGCGGTGCAATTTGTGCACGGCACTCCCAAACTAGCAGCATCGCATCGTACCTATGGACTGTTATACGCCGCCGTCAACTTGAGAAGTTGAACGCAGAATCACTCACTTTGCGCGCATGGCAAGCTGCCAGTCTCCAAGTTAGCAGACATAAAACTTTGAAGAGAGACCTCGGCACCGAGGCATTGTGGGGATATAAGATGACAAAAGAGCCCATCAAGCTCATTCCCCAACAAACCAGATCAACATAACATGACTATAAAGGACGCACTCACTTTCGCATGCCCTGCTGGCGCGCTGCCTCCTGAACGATGGATGGCCGATAACTTGTGTGTTCCTAGAATGCTGTGGTGAGCGAGAGCAGTCGAGAGGTTTGCGGAGGGAAACGCATACGGCACTGGATTGCCCTGAACCTGAGGAAGTGGTTGAGTAGCAGCAGAAGCGGCCATGAAGCTGTGTTCGCCTGACATATTTGTCGCGATAGCTAATAGTACTGAGGTTGTAGGTCTGTAGTCGTGTAGGAAGTAGTGGGCGCCCAGGATCTGCGGCTGGGACAGTTTAGGAGCGGCGTTAGCCAATCTAGACACAATCCCGACGCCCCTCCTTTCGCTGGTTGTGTGATGAGGAGTAATGCCGTACAAAAGTGTGTTGTATTATTGCTCGCCAGTAGCACGGCGAAGACCTGATTGTCGTGCCGTCTGCTTTTCGTGGCGTCTGGGTGAATAATAGTCGCGATGGAACCCGGAGCTTTCCAAGTTCCCTTGTCCGCGCCTTCCCCGCCATCTCTTTGAGCATGTGTGCCGCTCCTCAAACCCTTTCAGCACATGTTGAAGCACATGTTGAAGCACATGTTGAAGCACATGTCACACGGCTGCGGATTGATGGTCAATTTCTTGATGGAAAGCGGAATGCCCGCTCTATTGCTTTCTCGCGCTACCTAGGATACGTCGATGCACCAGCCCGCTGTCAATCACCACTTCGCCAACAGTGTCCGCTAGCCCTACGGCCAAGTTTGCTCCGCAGCGGCCGTCGAGAGCATTGGTGCTCCTAACCGCCCTTGGGTACTCAACAGTTAAATTGAAACGCTCTTCCGTAGCCCGGTAGGAATTGCTGCTCTTCCTTCTGCGGCCATCCTTCCAATGCAGGCAGGCGAGCAAAGCGTGCAAAATCTCAGCACGTATATGGCTGTCGCTATCGAGTTGGAGTGTCCTGCGCACTCTGAGCATGACTCTGATGATCGCGGTATGCTATATTTTCAGATAAACCGTCCGAATATCAATCATCACATTGACTTTCCGCCTTCGGAAGTGGCGCGTTGTCCTTCACCCAGGTATGGAAGGTGCCCAGATCACCCTTTCGAACTCACCTCCGACAGTGCAATCTCGCATTTATTGAACAAGTACATAGGTACGTTCGCCAGTCGACTTGTCTTTTTGAAACGCGTTTAGAAACGTAGTATTTGGCGAAATTCCAGCTTTTCGGCTACGATCCGTAAATACCTGCAAGAAATCATTACAGCTGATAGAATCTTGCGCTACTCTGTTACATGTACGGAGTAAAGGGTTCTGCTTCTCACGATTGACGTGACCTCTTGAGACAAACTTGAATTTGGTAGACTTCAAGATTCTCCTCCTCAAAACACGCGAAGATGTTCAGCGATTCTAAAAAGTCCAGACTCTAAACAGCAGTGAAACAAGCCGACCGTTACAATTCCACCGAGGCCTAGAAACGTCCGGAGAGATGGCCTAACATCCAAATCAACTGGGTTCTATCTCATCTTTAACGATCAAGCGCCCGACATCCTAGGTATCCTGAATAAGTCGTAATTGAGCTCCATAGCGACTTCGATCTTGCCCCTTAGCCATAAGTTCTTCAACTTTAGGCAGGTCTAAGCCTAAATGCATCCAACTTTATGATTTTGTTTGGCGGCGATATGTACTCTAGCGTGATATTATTGGTCTTCTCCTTTTCGACCTCTTCCTCTGTTGCCCACAGGTACCGTTGATGTTCAGTCTCATCCAACACAACGGTATCGTAGACCTCAACCTCAACCTCAAAAATCAATTTGACCCATCGTTCGGTTTTCCCATGATAAGGTAAGTCTCCCCAGTCAAATTGCCCTACCTTTCTAATGAATTTCTTCACAATAAGGCCAGCCTCCTCTTTTAATTCCCTTGCAACTCCATGTAGAATCGTCTCATCGGTGTCCTCGCATTTTCCGCCGGGTATCTCCTTCGCAAAGTATGTAATCAGCACAGATTTTGTAGGTATTAATTCCAAAAATTACCCAGCAGTTTGGAAACGCCCTTTCAGAGGCGCTGCGCTGGACAAGCAGCAATGTGTCATTGCGAAATACCACGGCCCCCACAGCTAACTGTTGGTATTCATCATTCTGGCGCAAAAATTCAGGAGCAGAGATCAAGTAGCCGTTGAGTGATGGCGGAACGTCGAGTCGAGTCTTAGGTTCTGACATAGTGTTGGCACACCACCTTAATTGACCAAGATTTTTCACTTAACGACCGAAACGAGACGGAGTGAAGGGACTGTCACAGGTCGATGAGGGAAACCTGGAAAGTGGGGAGGTTCGATTAAGAAATATATGTTGTAGCCTAACTTTCCACCATCTCATACGTATGTCACATCGCCATTCTCGATTCAACACAGCTCCCATTACAAGTACTCCCCAAAAAAACACCAAGGAGAGTTAATATTCAAGGCGCACAGCTGGAAGAATGAATGCCCGGATTGGCAGAAACTGGCCGCGATGTCTATCCAGGTGGATTTAAGATTTACTTAGACGCGAAATGATCCCATGCACGTGTGGGTCAACCTCGGCGAACAATTATTGTAATGCTTCGGAAATTGGATACCACTATGAGAGAGTACCAAGATCTGTAGTATCTATTCACTTCATTCAAGAAGGTCAACTTTGTTGTTCCTCGCACGGGCCAACCCGCGGGTTATTTAGAGATGCACCCAAACATTGCCAACGCCCCGCCCGTCGCGTCTAGAGAACTGGAAACAACACCCTCCACTCCCAGCTACATCATTTCATCGGAACCCAGCGTATACCCGCTCTTTCAGGATTTCTCCTTACCATGCCGCGGCCGAAGCGGACGAAGCTCGCGTTAACGTGCGTGGACCAACAGCCGCAGCCTGCCAAGGCTGCTCCTACTCGTCGCAACCCGGCTAGAATGTCTTCATATCAACTCGAGAACAACAGTGATGACAGTGATGGGCTTATAACTACAACGAAGCGGATACGTCTACGCATGCCTTGGGAGCCAGAACCTCAAAAAAATGTCGACTTTACCATGACCGGCGCCCTACCAGAAGGCGAGGGCAACCTTCAGACCAGCTCGGTACGCGGCGCACGGATAACTTTGGAGGGAATTCGACCAGATGATAATCCAACCACGGCTCTAGATGCGCTTAGGAGAAGACGCGACACTGCTAGGAAGCCTGAGCAAATGCAGCATAAAAGAACTCCGTCAGAGGCAGTCGCTGAGCCTCATCAGATCCACCTGGCTTCGTCTGATACTTCCCACAATGATAGTGCAAAGCCGCGCTCGCCCGCAGACACCGATCCCGACGAAACAAATCAAAACTTTGCTCCTACGCTCCATACACGATCACCATCAGCCCTAAAGCCGCATGGAACCCCTGCTATGGAAACTTCGATACTAGCTTTAACAAACTTCAAACGCAGGTCGAGACAGCCAAGTATCCTCCGTATGGTACAGCAGGGCACTGATGATGAGGATGATGAGCTCATGTTTGACGATCTCGACGATTTCAATCCAGACGACGAATCCACACCGCTTAGACTACAAAAGCCTATATCAGGAGATGCGACGATTCATGGTAACGAAGTGAGTTCTTCTGACTCCCATCATATGCCGGAATCAAGGAAGCGTAAATTAGGAAGCTCGCCAGAAGTTCAGGTTCCACGCTCATCCCCACCATCTGTACCCATTCCTGACGATTGCGGTCGTGTGACATCTGTTCCATCTTCCGATTCTTCAAGCCTACCTGAGCCCGGAACAGAGGTACCGGCAGGCGTGTATGCAACTCGAGAGCCAGATGTGATGAGTGAGACATTGGCGCCTCCAAGATCGAGCAGTCCAACCGCGACGGAGGCTGCTACATCGATCGCTAAAGCTGCGGGAACCACATCTGACGGTCGTCAAACCAGAGCCAAGAGGAAGCATCATGAGCATGCCCTCCGAGATGCAGGAAAAAGAACTGCCTCCGATTATGAGGGTGAGACCAAAGTCCCACATGTCAAAGAGGCGCCGAATAAGACTTCTAAGGCGACAACCATATCGACTGCTAAACTCCAATTGCTCCTTCCGCAGCGGCGCAGACGTCCTCGAATCAATGTTCGCGATCAATTCGAGATACCGAGCTCAGATGGGGCTGGTGTATCAATACTTGAGTCCGATGAAGACGAACTGGGGCTCTCTGAAATTCGCAGTGCAGGCACGCGTGGGAAGAGGCCAAAATATCGCCCTAAGAAGCTATCCGGATATTCAAGGAAATCTGGAGTAGTAGCAGTAACAACTAGAAAGCATACGATGACTTACGGAACCCGTCGAATATCATCCGATAAGGAGAATGAGAGAACCCTTATGCAACAGGGAATATTCGAAGATGACGAACCGACCGAGGTATCAGTAGACCATGTGAACAGCGCCGAGCTCAAAGCCGCAGCCAAGAAGTTTGAGGAAGTTGATGAATGGGAGATGGAGTTCGAGAGCGTTGATGTCGGTGGCGATAGTTCCAGCCCATGGAGATGACGGGGCATTTATTTTCTATTTTCCCCTCTTAACAAGCGCATTACCGTTGATGCAGCAAGAATGGGCGTCTAATGGCCAGTTTAAGGCCATGCAGCATGGAAGTCAGGGTTCAAGCGGCACGTTTGCAATTTCTGGGTCACAAGAGAAAGATGAGCAGCTATTACCTACATAAAGAGCCCTTGTCTACCTTTTATGTAACAATACTTGGTAATGGAGCAGACAAGTCCAACCAACGGTAGGTAGCTCTTAGCGCGATATGCGTTTCATACTTGTTCCGAATACGACTGTTATTTCCCACTAGCATTTGAATCATTCAGTAAGCGGTTATCCTCTCCCGTTTCAACCTAATGAGTCTAATTGTCCCTGTGTAGACATGTGCTTGTTGAGACGAACCCACGACCATGGAGGTTTATAAGGCTCCCCTCTTTGTCAATTATCAAACAACGTCTTTGCACAACATACGATGCGGTAGCCCTCCGCTACCTCGATTAGAGCCAGCCGTCCTGCAGCATCCGCATCCACTACTCGGAGCTCCTACTTCAGCACCTTGGTAAATCATCTGGTTCGCCAGAAACTGCCGTTAATGTCCTCGAACTCGGCTGTGGAGCTGGAGTACCTATCATACAGCGCTTGAAATCCCAATCAAACATCCACACAACCGCAAACACTATTTCAAGCACCCAGATCGCTCTCGTAGCAGCATCTGTCATACTTTGCTTTCATTGAGGGTGCTATGATGAGTCTTGATTTCAAACCTCAGGGATTCGACGCTGTCGTTGTTATGTATGCTATCGTCCATCTACCGCGGGATGAGCAGGTGACTTTGATAACCCGTATGGCATGACGGCTCAAACCCGCTAACTGGCTTCTCACGAATTTTGGGGCAAAGGCGGATGAGGGCACGGTTGGACGGGAGGAAGGGTGACTGGGACAGAGTGTATTGGAGTCATCGGGGAGTCGAGAGAACATGTGAGGTCTTGGGCGAGGGTGGATTCGAGGTAAAGAGTAGAGAGTTTGTGAAAGAACCAGAGAAGGAGGGGGAGAAGGAGGAATTTCCTTCCTACCTATGGGTTTTAGCAAGGGGCAGATGCAAGAACTGGATGATTAGAGGCTCAAGCACAGCTATTGAAAGACGTTTATGGTCGATTGCTTTATTTCACAACATGTCCACCCTTAGGCTAGCCGAACGCTTCAAAAGCTGCGTCATAAACAACGCCGATCGGTATAGAGCAAAGACTTTGTATGTGCTGAAAATGTCAAGGTGTGATCGTCCGAGGATAGATGAGCGAGTCATGCTGACCCGCTGAGTAAGGCTCGGCCACCAAGCCTAGCTGTACAACGAGGGGAGAGCTTTCCACAACTGCCAAGCTCGTAGACTTCTCAACTTATTCACCTACTTATGTTATTTCCAATTATAGAGCACAACCTCAATCCTGGCGACCTCACGGCGATTTAAGATCTTCCTGATCAGTGTTTCCCTTTTCATTTGCATCTCTCTCATCCTGGCTTCTGCTCGTTTCGGAGGCCGCGTTACTTCATTGCTCTCTCATTTGAAGCCTGCAAAGCTCTCTGGCTCTATAGTGCCCGCACGTCCGCTGTTCAATTCCAGCATGGCTCCACAGCAGTATCGCAAGCCGCCGCAGGCCCCGCCGAAGTTCACTGCAACCCCCTCGTCGTTAATTGAGGAAACCCAGCAGCTCGTACGTCAACCCAAGTCCAGCTTAGCATCATACCTTCGAAAGTTATGGTCGATTGTTTCTGCTATATAGAAGGTGCTCGGAAAGTTCAGGACTAATGTATCATCACAGATCGAAAGGTCCCGGGGTGTCCAAGACTCTATTGTTCGGGATGTCAACCCTGAGAAAGCGACGTTCGCAAACGTCCTCCTACCCATAGCTCGAGACGACGACAAAACGGCCATCGAGTCCCACATTATAGGATTTTACCAGGCTGTTTCAACAGACCAAGAACTGCGCGATGCCTCTACCGAAGCAGAACGACTCCTTGATGACTTCGGCATCGAGTCAAGCATGCGGGAAGACGTATTCAACTTGGTAGATGCTGTTTTGAAGAGGGACGAGCAACTCGATCCGGAATCTAGGCGATTACTAGAGAAGGATCACAAGGGTTATATCAGAAACGGACTGGGCGTTCCGGCTGGACCGAAACGTGATCGTTTCAAAGAGATCAAAAAGCGCCTGAGTGAAATCAGTATCGTCTTCCAAAAAAACCTGAATGAGGAGAACGGTGCGCTATGGTTCACGCTAGAGGAACTAGAGGGCGTCCCTGAAGATCTTATCTCAACTTGGGAGAAGGGTACTGGAGATCATGAGGGCAAGATCAGACTCACCTTCAAATATCCCGATCTGTTTCCCACGCTGAAGTACGCGAAGAACGCCAACACTCGTAAGCGAGTCTTTGTCGAGAATGAGAACAAATGCAACCAAAATGTTCCACTCTTCCGGGAAGCTATCGTCCTCCGTGATGAGGCCGCGCGAATCTTGGGATATAGCAATCATGCCGAATTTAGAATAGAAGACAAGATGGCCAAGACTCCTAAGACGGTGGATGATTTCCTCGGTGACCTTCGGACCAAGCTGGCCGCTGGTGGCAAAAAGGAGATTGAAAAATTGCTAGCCTTGAAACAGGAGGACTTGAAAGCTCGAGGGGACGAGAAATCGGATGACGGCCGATATTATCTGTGGGACCATCGCTACTACGACAGACTTATGCTGGAGCGTGACTACTCTCTTGACCAGCAGAAGATCGCTGAGTATTTCCCACTTCAAACGACGATTCGTGGCATGCTTCAGATTTTTGAAGAGCTGTTCGGCCTAGTCTTTGTGGAGATGAATGGCAAGGACAGAGATGAAATTGCTGACTCGGGCAATGGCAACGACATCGTATGGCATGAAGAGGTACAACTATTTAGTGTATGGGATGACGAAGGTGAAGGTGCTGGATTTGTTGGATATTTATACCTAGATCTCTTCCCTCGTGAGGGCAAGGTAAGATCTCGACTCCGAAATCTTCAGCAAAGAGCACTACTAACACCAAGTTCACAGTATGGACATGCAGCTAATTTCAACCTTCAACCTGTATTGTCACCAGAAGCACTGCGAAGACTACAATGAACTAATACGATCAGGGCTATATTGACGAGAATGGCAAACGACGGTATCCTGCCACGGCGTTGGTATGCAACTTCTCTAAACCGACTCCAAAAAAACCGAGTTTGTTGAAACACGATGAAGTGGTTACCCTGTTTCATGAATTGGGACACGGCATCCATGATCTTGTTTCGCGAACCACATATTCGCGCTTCCATGGTAAGCGATGATCTCCATGTCTACTTGAAAGGATATCTGACTGAAAGTGAACCTTTAGGGACTAACACGGTCCGAGACTTTGTTGAGGCCCCTAGGTCAGTAATTGGCGCGATGTTACTGCCTGCAAATTACTAATCAAATCGTCCATACAGTCAGATGCTTGAAAACTGGTGTTGGTCCAGAGATCAGCTGAAATCATTAAGCTACCACTATTCGTATCTCTCATCAGACTATGCCACCGCCTTCGAAGAATCTTCGGACGTTCCAGCAAGGCCTGAGGAACGCATTCCCGATGAACTGATCAAGAACCTCATCAACACCAAACACGTTAATGATGCCCTGTTCAATCTTCGTCAGCTTCACTTCGGAATATTTGATATGACTGTCCATGAGCCCAAAAATCACGAGACTATCGAGGCTTTAAAGGTTTCGGAAACCTACAATAGATTGCGGAAAGAAATCTCAAAATTAGATGGCCCTGAAGCGCTTGAGGATAACCAAGACTGGACCTGGGGCAACGGTCAGGCGACATTTGGCCATTTGATAGGCGGGTATGACGCAGGGTGAGCCTATGTCGCACCAAGTTGCTTATGTAGCTGACTTACAAAATCAGGTATTACGGGTATCTTAGTTCCCAAGTTTACTCCACCGATATGTTTTACTCGGTTTTCAAGGCAAATCCAATGAATGGCAAGGAAGGTCGCCGGTACAGGCATACTGTTCTTGAGCGGGGTGGAAGTAAGGAGGAGATGGAGACCTTGGAGGACTTTCTGGGGAGGAAACCCAGCACGGAGGCTTTCTACGAAGAATTGGGTCTCAGTGCATAAGAAGAGGGTTTGTTCTTAGAAAGGAATCGATGTACTGTACAAACTGCCCGTAGCAGACATTTTGCTTGTGCCATCGACGCGAAATAACCGTCCCAGACCAGCACGGATTAGTCCTTCTGGCAGCTCCGTTCATTGCAAAGGAAAGAACATCTCGTGGGAGCTTCTGAGTACAGGTTTACTGTTGTTCCTTTCGTTTCGCTTACATCAAGGAGTCAGCCGGGTGGTCAGAGGCCTTGACCTTCATTCTCCGTTTTGTTTTCAACTCTCTATTTGGGCTACATGCTTTCACTTTCTACCCATAGATCTTCCTTCGTCTTTCATGAGACTCAGTCGTACCTGCCACATTTCTCATCTGACAACCTGCGGGCAGGTGTTAGGTCCCGATCTTCCATTCACCACTTTGAACATGACAAACTACACAGGAGCAAAGTATGGCTACCCCTACGGGCACCCCTACGAACCATTCCAAGACATCACGGTGGACACGGGTGACATCCAATGAAGGTCTTGTTCACCATCTGTAAGCGTTCCATATTGCTGTGAGTGCACTTTGGATGGCGTTCGTTGACATATAATAGTTATGGCGCTGTAGTTCACCTGGATCCATCCGGCACACATGTTGATCAGCGAGTACCATTTCATGTCCAGCTATCGCCGAGTAACCCGAATTTATTGCTCCACCCCTTTGATAAATGCCATATGTGCCATGGGCTGCTTCTATTTCGCCTGCCAACCCAATGATGGATTCGATGCGAAGGGTCTGAAATTGCTATTTCTCGAAGAGGCTGAATTTGGTCTCGCTCGTGAACATCCGACAAAACCTACTACTGTGTCCACTCATGCTATTCTATTCCTTACCAAACTCAGTGGAGGGCCGATACAGGAAGCTGATCGTCATCTGATGTCAGCAGTGGAGTCCTTGCCAAACATGGTTCGGGATGGCTTCTCTCCGGAAGCACTGGGAATAATTTCATGGGGTCTGTTCACATTGGAAACTATGTGGGCAGGGGTTTGCCAACGAGTTTCTCAAAGTACACCGCCACGAGGTCCACCTTTCAATGGAGTCAAATTGGACAGGACAGATACTTATTGGCAGTCCTACTGGTTCCCCTCCGACAACGTCACTGAAGAGTTTCCCAGCCACGCCATCCGAGCTGCTTTAGAGCTCGCAATATGAGCCTACTTATGCGAGAGGCTATTGGAATTTACTCTGGGAATTGCGGGCGAATATCGTTGGTTTCTCTCTTGCAATTAGCCAAAAGGGTAAGTGTGTGGAAAGACGCTTTGCCGGCTTCGATGGGATATGTTGAAGACGTGGCTCATCCGTTTCCTCATGTCTATTTTCTACAGTGTGTAGTACAGTCTCCTCTACAAGATATACGTAACTGACGTGTCACTAGTGTGCAATACTACTTTACTCTGTTTTATGTTTTACTTCCCCTCCCGAAAATATGGCCACAAGTAAGAGTAGCACCACTGCTTCGTTTGACTTTTCTGTAACGGCAGGGCATTGAAGGCAAGATCAGAAGACTACAAGAATCTTAATCGACAGCGGGTTGAGTGTCATTGACATGCTTCGGAAATACTCCATTCTCTTCTCCAGTCGTGCCAGACACCTATACAAGTTCTCTGCGTCGTCCGCCTATGCGAAGTCACAGTAAAGTATACCAGATCTTGCGAGGAAACCCAGAACGCGGTTGCGAGTTATTTCCAAGCCTTGAAGGGCGCTCCTCCTGGGTTCACCTTTGTCGGAGTATTCCAGGCGATGATATACGAGCTTGTTCAGGAGCGAGAAATTGACTTAGCGACAGATATCACGGAATCAATTGGCTCACTAACAGGAATTGGTGAGCATGAGATTTACCAAACCCTCAGGAAAGAAGACTATGGAAGAAACCCCAACATGGGACTTCAGATCGACTGGCAGGAGATATTAGATTGCCAGACACTCATCGACGAATTTGCAAATTCCTACCAGCAGAGTCGACACTATATACCAGATGCTACTCAAACGGTGGTCGCATCGCTGCTTGACATTGACGTGCCAGGAATTCGGGGGATCAAATCGATACATATTCAAATTCAATCACACTTCGTTCAGAAAGCGCTCCTTGGATCGTTCCAATCCTCTTTGCAAATTTCATGACCGCTCTAACAGTCACAAGCACCTCAATAGCATAGTGTTCCCTTCTTTGCTCGAAACGCACTTATTATGTGTAAGTACAAAGTAGAATCTTCTTTCATCAGCGGTGCCATAAGATGTGCAGCTCTCCGAGTTCACTTCAAGAGCACCGCAAACGCAATTCGTTTGCTCTATCAAATAGACTAAGCCTAGCTTACTAAAAGTAAATAGTTTCTCTTAAGTAGTTACACAAATCTTATAAATAATTAGTTCTAATATATAAAGTAGTAAAAGCTATATTTTATACTTTTATACTTATTTTAAATTATATTAAAAAAATTTATAATAGTATTAATCCTTAATATTTAAATAAGTTAAAAAGTTAAAAAGTTAAAAA
>AJFK01000066.1:0-27586 GCA_000467715.1 Hysterium pulicare CBS 123377
AACTTCTATACTTTCTAAATATAATCTATTTTTAAGTTCTTATAGAAACTTAAAAGAAGGCCTAGAAGTATAAGAATCTAAAGGGCAGATAAAGTAGTTGAAGATACAACGGTAGAGTTAACAAAGAAAGTCTGAGAAACCTATAATCCCTATCTCAGATTGCTACTTTTCATTCGGGATAAAGGAACTGCTTCGGGTTGCTTTCTGCATTATAATTTTTAACATCATTACTGAAACTGACAGTGAATGAGATAATTCCATGTATAAAATGGTTTTCAGAACGTGTCTGGACGAGAGATGATGATTGTGAACACGAAGATAAGGATATGCTTAGGGCGAGTTTGAAGCGATCAATGTGATATATGATAAAAGCCAGATTCTGTCATCGACCCTACTCGAGATGGTCCTCGAGATAATTGTACGTGCACTCGCCTTACTCCTTCCTAATTAAGAGGAACTCCAATAGTTGGCAAACATAAAAATGCGGGTGACGGCACCCTTTAACATTACATATAGAGGGCGTGAAGTCGTCGTCTTTTCGTAGCCCCAGTTACAGCCCTTAGAACTATAGCCTGCCCTGCCACATTATGCCCAATCTAGCCATATCCACGTCCCTTGTCTGCCCGCTCGAGTCTGGGAACTTAATGAACTTAGACGTACTGGCTAAGCCAACGGATACCTTCGCCGTAGCCTAAAAGAATGCTTCAGCACTACCGCAGTATACATCGGTGTTCTTGCAGGATAGAACTTACCTTGTCGCATAACCACACTGCACATAAAGACCTCGATCGGCCTGATACCCTCAAGTGGCACCTTGCCCTTCCCCGTTGTCTGATATAGGCCCAAGCTCGCCCGTAATTGGTCCTCAGAAACGGCTTCAGGGTGATCGATCTGCTTCATTAGCGGGGTTCAAGTACCTTCCCGGTTAAGTTCACCCACCTTGTTGCCTAGCACTACGAAAGGAATATTGGAGAGTTCCTCCATGGAAAGCTAAAGACCGTCAGGTAACAACAACAATTTACAGTTGGTATACATATTGTCTTTACCAGTGCATCGAGCTCCGCCTTAGCTTCGGGCAATCGATCGTGATCCTTCGCGTCGACGAGAAAGACGATGCCGCTGACTTCTGGAACTACGCACGGGGTTATGTTGTGCATCTTGACGGCTGTCTGGAACGGCGGTTTGGGGACTTACAGTAGTCACGCCAGAGACGTCTGGCTTGTGCGTGTCCTGTCGTCCTTGTTAGACTGGAAATATGGCAGTCATCTAATACTGTCTGCAGTGCCTATTTCGATTGATGGAGGGGTACAAGTGCCGGGAGTCGGTGCGGTAAAGGATCATTCATACCTCCAAGGTCGAATGTCGTAAACTGAGCGGACACTGTTAGCGGAACAACTGAAGTACATTTGCTAATTTTCGGGCATACCTTGACATTTCCTATGGAGAGCTCTTCCGAGGTCGGGTGCAGTGTCGGCTGACTTCAGTCCGGTATATGTCAGCTGGGAGTTCAGAGATGGATGTGCTACAGTTCCCGGAAGTAATTCCCAAGGACTGGGAACTTACAGGACTGCGACTCTATCGTTCTTGAGCATGTGGAGAAGGCTTGACAGATCAGTTATACATCATTTCTGGGGTTGTTCGGATTTACGTTGTCTTGCCGGCATTGTCTCTGAGGTTGGCGTTAGCACTTGACAAAATCATGTATCACGATCCCACGATTGGAAGAAAGCGATGGTAAGGGCTACGAACAATCCAAGGAACAAAAGTTTGGCGTGCTAAAATGCTCTTGTTAATTTTAAATAGACATCTCGTTCCAGGATTATCACCTTATTAAGTAGACCTAGCGAGGCCAGTACGTCGAAAACTATTCATCACCGGATCAGCTTCTTCTACGTCCTGGGATTCATTGGGCGTGCAATGTGTATGTTTCTTCGTTTTCAATAATAAAACATAAGAATGGCATGATATAAACGATCGGTGAAGGTAGGATGCGCCTCTATAAGCCGAGCATGAAGGAAATGCTTACACCTGTCCATATGATTAGCAACCTCGGTCCACAATATGAAGCATGCAAGCACACTCACCAGTTAACAATCCACATGTTTGATGCGTCAGAAGTGCGTGAAAGTAGAATGTCGTTGGTGATTTGGAGTATTAGCCGTAAGTGGAGCAAGTGTACTGCGGTTCGATAACAGAAGTTGTAGAATGGATGTGCCAAGCTTGGGTGATGTACTTAAGTAAGCGAGAGCCAATCACCAACCTGACCAAGCTCCCGACCTCCCTGACGTCGTGAAGACGACCATGCAGAGAGAGTCATCTGTTTCTTTACAGTTCAGCTACTCCGCACCATAGCCATCCGAGGACAAATGAGATGCTGAAGTGAACGGAGCATGAAACTCGCAATTATCTAAGATATGAAGGCTCCCCCTTTCTGGGGGATGCCTTGCAATCATCGATGGCTTAACGTCCTGACCACAAATCACAAACTGCCAGATTTCACAGAAACTCACCCAAACATGAACATCGAAACTCGCCTCATTTTCATACCGAAGTTAGAGCAGCTGGTAAGTAGAGCAGTATTTAATCTTAAATTGCTCCAAGCGTCAAATGTCTCAGCCCTTGAGCATCAGATTCATCCCGTTCTTTTCTCTCTCTTTCTTTGCCTTCTGCGAGTCACGTAACACAGCTCATTGATGCTACAAACGCAATATTGCTTGTTAGACTCAAAGCCTACTTGATCCGACTTGCTATGCACGGATCCTTACGTGATTACAAGATCTAATAAGCAAGTAGACTAATAGGCAGCAATGCTACGAAAGGAAGAGAAAGCTGTAAATTACCACCGAGGCGTTTGAAACTATAGCACTCGCCCGCCCTTCTATTGCATAAAGCGTACGGACTTGTTAGAGAGCAAGTAGTTAGCATGGACTTGATGTAAGGCCGCCGTCGTCCACTAACTGTTATTGACCACTGACGGTCCGTTTATGGCAGCAACAACCAAAACTTTCAACATGGCATGGGTCTTTTCAGTGCAGCTTTAAGGCCTTCTAATTCGGAAAATGTGTTCCTTCAGACAACTTATTAAGACAGTTTCCCCCAATCCAAAGAGTTTTTGATCGAACAATGCAGGTGGATCATGTGGCAGGCTTGAGTATACAGAGTGATGGAGCTCAGACACGGAATTCGGTTTAGGTATATCGAGTAAGAAGAAGAAGGCGGGGAAGGAACATTGATTGAGTGCACTATAAATATCGTTCTCATTTGACCTGCAGCTGTATGATACCTAGATGTGTAAGAAAATGAACTAGGGAAAGCCAAGCATAATTCGTAGTGCCTAGAATCCAATTTATAAAGCCACGACAAGCCTTTTTCAAGAAATTTGGAAGAGCTGTATTACAATAATGGTGGGGCTCTTGTAAGAGTGGCGTATATTGAGTAAATTATGCAGAAACTTGAGGATATGTTTTGTCCACGTATTAGAGCGTTCAGTGAATTCAGCTTGATGGTAACGGCCAGCGACCGAATCGTTGAAACTGGACCGCTGCGTTAAGTAACAGTTAACAGTTATTTTATCTCAACATAATGAAGGTTTTTGAATGTGACTACAATAGCTTTGGCTGGAGCATAAAGAGCGCCTCTAACCTCTAGTAGACGGACCCAAATGTTACACGTCGCTTCG
Source organism: Hysterium pulicare CBS 123377 (assembly GCA_000467715.1). Lineage (NCBI taxonomy): Eukaryota > Fungi > Ascomycota > Dothideomycetes > Hysteriales > Hysteriaceae > Hysterium > Hysterium pulicare. The sequence goes on from AJFK01000066.1 coordinate 3,680, forward strand.
TCAAATCGCGATAAAGGTCTTCTAGTTCTTCTCTCTTTCGCTTTTTGTCTTCGTCTCCCGCGTCATCCCGCAGTTCTTTCTCTTCTTCGGCATCTAATCCGGCGTCCTCTGTGGTCCTTGGGCTCCATGAACTAATGCTACCGTCGGAATGTGAAGAGAAGAACTGGATCCCGTGTGGTCGCCATGCGAGAGCGGTAACTCTACCTTTGGCGTTTAATTGAGACTCAGTTGGCTTGAAGTTGCTGCTTCTTCCAGACTCGGGACGCCTCATTCGCTTCAGCAAAGTGCCTTCGAACGTCTCATACATGAGAATCTCGTGCTCATTTGGATAAAACAACAAATCCTGCCCAGGCGGTACCAGCTTACCAGGCACCAACATGGGCATTAGCGGTGCCAGATGTGAGTTCCGTATCATTGGACCAAAATTAGCAAGTGTGTTGGCACCTGTATTGGCATCCCAAACTCGCACTCGCTGATCGTGTCCTGTCGTCACTATATGCTGGCCATCATCCGTCCACACGACTCCATTGACGGCCCCAGCATGTGCTTTGCCGTGGTTTCGATTTCGAATATTCATCACCAATTTATTTTTATCGACGATGCCTTTCGAGTCTTCCATGTCCAGGACTCCTATATCTCCAACACTACGACGTACATCCCAAAATCGGACAGTGCCATCAGTGCTTCCACTTGTAAGTATATGTTCTCGAGTAGGACACCATGCTACAGAGAGTATGGCACCATTGTGGCCTGCAAGAGAATGTGTGCTAGCACCTGATCGCAAGTCTACAAGGCGCACAGCGGGGTGTTGGGTAGCGCATGCTACAAGCAGGTGGGATGCAATTGGTGAAAGAGCATGGGAGTATACCACTGATTCGAGGTTGAAAGACGCGGATATTTGGAACGTTTCAGAGGAATATAGCTTGATGGTGTGATCGTAAGATGAGGAGAGGAAAGCGAGGGAGTCGAACGGATAGAAGCTGAGCTGTGTAATTCCTAGCTTGTGCTCCTTGGAAGTTTTGGAAACGGAGGATAAAGGGAGATAGGTCGCGTCCTTCGTATCTAGACTACTCTCGAGGTCCCATATCGCGATAGAGGAGTCTGCACCTCCAGAAAGAAGACTATACGCGAGTAAGAGAATTGACCGCAGCAACTTCGAACCCACTTACTATCGCCCCTCGAACTTGTCAACCGTAATAGCATTTACGCCAGAAGCATGTGCAACAGCGCGTTGTTCTTTCGCATTATTGTTAGGATGGCTACTGCTTTCCTGGATTAATCCGGCACAGAAGCTGGCTTTCGTAGGCTGTAGGGCGTGCACTAAACGTGTTGTCTCGGCTCGTTCAACGACATGAGTATTTTGGAAGCCAAAGGACCGGTTTAATAGTTGAGCATTCATGCGAGGTCATGTTCGGACTGGTCACGGTCTTCAGGCGGTGTGTATCTTCATCACGTCGTCCAGTACCAACCTTGGAACACGGTAGAATCGAGTCTCTTGACCAAGCCTTAACCTTACTAAGCAGTTCCCACATCTGAGCTCCGGCTTCTCTGCGTGCACTCCTTCGAGCAAAAGCTTAGGATTTTTACTCCAATTTCGCAACCAGACGTCCCTTTAATACGGAAATTGCACTGCGTTTGTTATGGCTAAGCGGAACGGCTAGATGATGGAGCCTTTGCCAAAACGCCGCCGCTTGGTGACTGCTGCAAGCAGTGACTCTGAGCGGTCCCGAAAACCTCCAAAACGACATGCCACACTTTTCGATGCAGTGACTGGTATGATACTTAACATATTCTTATACTTACGAAAGTCTAACGCTGTGTAAGGGAGAGTGTCAAGTTCCGGGTTCATCGTATCCCATCCGGTTCCGACGAACAAGAACAGAGATACAGGACTGACATCCGCTGTGCCAATAAAGCCCGACGAAATCCTATTCAAAAGACAGAATGCCCCAGAACGATTTGCAGAGACCGATTACTACTCCGAAAATACGCGCCTTGATCTGAGATTAACATTGCCATCTGCTGATTTGCTGAGTTCTTTGCATTCGTATATTTCCAAACATTTCACCAATACTATTGGAAGATCTTCTATACAGGTTTGGAAATCTATGGATGAGACTGCGCTTCTTGCTATTGGCATTCTTCTTGAAGAAGCTGCTAGAGAATCTCTCGGCAATGCCGGGGACATGATTTTTATTGAAGCTCAAGAGGAGTACCACAATCATTCCAAGACCGCGAACGAAGTTGCAGATTCACACAGGTCTTCTGACAGGAAGAATGAGTGAGACTGAATATCACAAAATCTTTCCCATTCGTTCCACGTGACCGGATTGGCGATTTGTTCCGTCCCGAACCGACATCCTTGACAGCGTGTGGAAGCTCAACCAATACAGACGCCTGAAGTAAGTGCCGATATCTTCAAATTCTGTCCCAAGAGTATCAGACTGTGTGCTTGCCCCATCATGGTTCGTTTAAAAATTGTACCTGTTGTCAAACACCGTTCCGCTTACTCTACTCCTCTAGGCACCCAAGCAAGCGGCCGCTGCGAAGCAAGCTCTGATTCTTGCATGGTTCCAGAAGTCGGGCATTGCACATAGTATCAAAGATCTGGAGAAGGCTTTGCCCTCCATTGGTTCTATCAATGGGATGCAAGTCAAGGACTACTTGCAAGCTCTTTCTGATGACAACAAAATTCGAGTCGAGAAGATTGGTAGTGGCAATTGGTACTGGAGCTTCCCTAGTGAGGAAAGGAAGGCGAAGGAAACTTTGCTCGAAAAGACCCAAGAGGAGCATGATAAAGCTGTTGCACTCATGACGGAATTGCAGGTCAAGGTCGACGACGCGGGCGCTGCACGAAAGGATGATGATGATATGCTCCTTGGATCAGGTACGGGCTAGGATGCATTGTTGGTCTTGGCCGAGTTGTGTTCGAGTGCTGAATGATCGTGATAGGCAACAACCGCACAACGCTCACAACAAAGCATGCTGAGCTATCGAGGGAGCTCGAGGATCTTCAGCAAGAATTAGCTAGATACAGCGAGAATGACCCTGTGGAGATGGACAAGAAAAAGCTGGAATCCCAGAATTGCAAGGCCGAGGCTGAGAAATGGACGGAACAGATCCATAGCCTTGAAGATTGGCTCAAGGAGAATACTGGCGGCGACAAAGAACAGATGCTGAACATTATGCGCATGTACTACGGCGAGGAGTATGATGAGGAAGAGGGTTGTCTACGGGAGAACTAGATTCCTTAGGATGCGATGTAGCGATCACTGGGCGATTGCACTAGTTAGAAGATATTCTCGACTTGATAGCATAGTATCACTCAAATATGCTTCGAAGTTGGCATAAAAGTTGTCGCTTTTATTTCAAACTCGCACAGACCTGTCTGGCTAACGGCTTCCGGCTACATTCGAATATTTAGTAATCTTTGAATATGCAGTAATACCTAAGCAAGCATAAGAGTCATATAAAGTACATGATCATCTGGTCGCTATGAGTCCTATATAAGCTTGTTTAGAGAGGCTGGGACCGCATAAGTAAAAGAGCAAGTGAGTCACTGTAGGCTGTGAATGCATGAAGTCCAGTCCAATTGTGTGCTAGTGCCCAAGCATGGGATGTGGCGATGACTGGCGGTGATATAAGCCACACCTAACCGCACGTTGTCGCTTTTTAAAGAGCAGCAACTTCGCAATTGCTTATAAACAATTATTTCAAATTACAACATACTAACTGACTCCCAACCTAAACGCAGGCTCGCCATAAGCACGACCGCTTTCCAGTTATTTTCGCGCGCAGATTCCTCTCACCCTTCAAATACATGGCTTCAACGCCAGATGCCTCGGACACAACGCCAGCCGCACCACCTACAGAACAAGCGAGCCCGCAGCGTAGAGGTAACAGAGGGAGAGGCAGCTCAGGACGGGCTCGAGGACGGGTTCACCCCCATGTAGATACTCCGAGCAATGACAGAGGGCGAGGACATCGGGGGGTACAAGGCAGAGGTCGGGGCGGTCGAGATGGAGGAAGCCTTCGAGGGGTTCAACCTCCATTCTCTCAGACCACAGATACTGGCGGGGGCGGCCAGCCGAACTCTAAGGATGATGGGCAGCAGACGGACGACGTGGAAGCGGAGATCTGCTTCATATGTGCTTCGCCTGTCGTGCACAACTCCATAGCACCATGTAATCACCGAACCTGCCATATCTGCTCCCTTCGACTAAGAGCTTTATATAAAACAAAAAGTTGTGCGCATTGTAGGGTAAGTATGAGTGCTACTGGATTCCATTTCGATATGTTAACTGGACCTTTGTTTAGACCTATGCCGAATATGTCATCTTCACCGATAACGCTACAAAAAGATTTGAAGACTTCTCTGGTAATGACTTTGCCGGTTCAGACGATAATCTAGGTATACGGTACGAGAAGACAGACATCTTCGAGGACACTATTCTACTATTGCGTTACAACTGTCCCGATGCAGACTGCGATGTCGCTTGCTTGGGTTGGCCGGATCTGCATAGGCATGTCAAGACCGCTCATCAAAAAGCCATGTGGTACGTGGACCTTGACCTCTTGAATGTTAGTCATTGCCTTACCAAAGTCTAGTGATCTTTGTACGAAAAACAAAAAGGTCTTCACGCACGAACACGAATTATTCGCCCCTCATGAATTGAAGAAGCACCAGAAATTCGGAGATGACAATCCAGGTGCTATCGACCAGAGCGGTTTCAAAGGCCATCCAGAATGTGGATTTTGTCGACAACGGTTCTACGGCGACGATGAACTCTTCGCACACTGCAGAGATAGGCACGAGAGATGCCACATCTGTGATCGTCGCAGCGAAGGAAGACAGCAGCAATACTACGTTGACTACAATTCATTAGAAATACACTTCCGTAAAGATCATTTCCTTTGCCCAGACCAGGAATGTTTGGAGAAGAAATTCGTTGTTTTCGACTCTGAGATGGACCTAAAGGCCCACCAACTAGAAGCTCACCCTAATGGCCTTTCTAAAGATGCTCGAAGAGATGCGAGGAGAGTCGATATGTCAGGGTTTCAACTCCGTGCACCGCATGAACCATATGGTGGCCGACGCGAAGGTCGCGGGAGGGGAAGAGGTCGAGATCCAAACACTGAGCCTCTTCCGCAATCTTCTGCGCAGCCACTACGGAGAGATGAATTGGCGTATCAAAGGCAAATGGCCATTCAGAATGCACAGTCTACATCTGGAAGATCTTTCAGTGGTCAGCTCACTACCCCCGATGCCTACACTGCAAGACCTCCAACAAGAGCGCAGGAGTCTTCTACGGTAACTGCAGTTCGCCCAACCTCCTCAAGTACTCAAAACAACACAAATGACATGAGCTCAGTCGGCCTTGAGTCTAGCATTGAACCGCCTCGAGACACAACGCCTCGAGACACAACCCCTCAAGAGCAAGCGAGGCGTTTACGCCATAACGCCGTAACGGAAAGAGCCGCGAATCTACTTCGCAACGACCAAAAAAAGCTCGTGGAGTTCAGATCCAAAATATCATCATATCGTGGCTCAGACATATCTGCGACAGACTTGATTGAGGGATTTTTCTCTCTCTTCGACACGTCATCTAGCGAACTTGGCAAGTTAGTAAAGGAACTTGCCGACATATTCGAGATTGCATCAAAACGTGACGACTTACTCAAATCATGGAATGACTGGAAAGCAATCAATGAAGACTACCCTTCACTGCCAGGAAATACAAGCTTGGCTTTGGGGAATGCTACCCCAGGACATGGCGGATCTAGGGTCTTGAAGCTGAAGAGCTCCACTGCTCAATCGTCGCGTTCTGCTGTCAGTAAGCAAGGAAGTTGGGGATCGGCTTCCGGCAGCAATCCCTTTCCGCCTTTGTCATCTGGGCGTGCAGCTTCCGCTAGTCGTACTGGAACACCAGGACGTGGACAAACCCCGTGGGCTAGCTCCTCAGCACGACCTTCGCCCGCCCCATCTCGGGTGCCATCCCAAGCAACACTCAACAAAAAAACTACCACCAACCTTGCTGAGGCTTTCCCAGCACTTCCGGCTGCAGCGAAACCAACCAGTACAATTTTCACTCCAGGTTATGGAGGATTGGGAGTCTCGCGACGTGATAATGTGACCCAGACAGTGCCTAACGCTTGGTCTGCAGGGACCGGTGCAGGAATGAGTTCAGGCATTGGTAACGATGCTATAACTACTAATGCTATGTCTGAAGGGATTGCTGGGGTGACAGGGCCAAAGAAGAAAGGTAACAAGAACAAAAAGCAAACACTATTCCACTTTGGCTAGACCGGCCAAGACTGAAATGAAGGGTATGCACACCACGTTTGTGACATTCCGATTTCAGATGCCCATTTTCCAGGGTTTCGAGCCGTATACAAACATATGCAAGGACCAGTGCGCATAGGTGTATGTCACTTGGATCGTGTCATACCTGAGAACCGGGAGCCAAAAGGACGTGCCTATTTTGAGCACGATTGTTTGCGGCCCGTAAACACAGATGTTAGTAATATAGATTTCACAGATGCCCTTTCCGATATCGGAGGGAAATCCATAATTCTTGCAAATGGATGACGGACAAGTGTAAGTGTAACAAATGTATCCTTCCAGCTTTTGTCAAAAGATTCATATCCAAAACAAATACGGAAATTAGGTTGAGGCTGTATGCATAATCTAAAGGAACCGTTCATAGCCGTTGTGTGGAATTTCCAATGTTTCCATGGGCTAGTCACGCGCCTTCGTGCTCAGTACGGGGCTTCTATGGCGTCAACTACCTTGTCGGCACAGGCACAAAGACGTTAACCAACACCATGGGAGAGGCGTCACGGAGGAGGAATGCGAATACCACGGGTGTGGGTAGGATGCCTTAGCGGACCCGTCCGGCCAACAAACGGTCTGGTAAACATGAAGATGGAAAAGCGTAATATATGATGGCGATAGAAGACGCCCGCCAGGTCGGCGCATGAGATCAGAAAAGTGGAAGAGGCCAAATGCGATTGGGCACAGCGCGCTCAGTATTGTTTCATCGATGCGCGCTGGGGTCATGCAGGCCATTTGTTAGCCAGAGCGGGAGCGTCCCGAAGTGGGCAGCAGGCATCTTCAGTGGGGTCAACAACAACATCATCTCTCACATGTGGTCAAAAAGTCTTTATTACTACCTAGGTACCTTGCCACCTGGTAGTCGCTGAGCCACGTGCGTTGCGACACAACCTTGGAACTCGCCATTAGTAGTGCGATCATCCCCCACTCACCTGCAACGCGATCCTGGAACCTTTGCGACTGCTCTCGACACGTGACTAAGAGACTTCTTGGACTTGGTTAGTGTGCCACAGATCTGGCTCCCCCTTTCAGCTAGCCTCTGGAACAAGGGTTTTTAGCCGCCGATTTGCGTTGAACGACCGGAGAATCATAAAATCCGCAGCGCGTGCCCTCGCTGCATCCCTCATCTTGCTCCGGTCTTCATCGCACATACCTCACACACTTACTTTTACATATCCTTCCCAACAACATGTATTCTCGCCAGAGCAACCAATGTCCTGTGCCAGCTCCTCCGCTGCCCTCTAAAACAGACGGGCCCCCTCCGCCCGCATCATTTACTGGCAGGAAAGGGGACAGATTATTCCGCCTGCAAGTTGAACAGCAGCCCATCCGCGCCCGCATGTGCGGCTTTGGCGACAAGGACCGACGACCAATTACGCCCCCGCCATGCATTAGGCTCATTGTGTGCGACGCGACAGGAAAGGAAGTCGACTTCACCGAGGTCGACAGCACCTTCTTCGTTCTGACGGTAGATCTATGGAACGCCGAAGGTACCCAGGAAGTCAACCTGGTCAGGCATTCCAGTGGGGCGCCAACCGTATCCATATCAAGCTCTACCACCACATCATATCCACCTCCCGCAGATCGTCCCCCCATGTACATGACTTCTATGCCATTGCCGACATATCGTGACGCCTACGGCCAACCGATGCCCAATCCACAGGCCCCAGGCAATCCGTACAGCGCACCTTCTATGCCACCAAGCTACTATCCTCAGACGCCGAACACACCTATAACTCCTGCTGGTTTTGCTTATTCGTCGGCGCCCAACATGCCGGGGAGTTATGTTCCCATGGCATCCGCTATACCTTTGGCTCCGCCTCCGGCTCCCGCGACAGGCATGTTCACCAGGAACCTCATCGGAAGTCTCACCGTGAATGCTTTCCGTCTGACCGATACGGAAAACAAAGTCGGGTTCTGGTTCGTGCTTCAGGACCTATCTGTCAGAACGGAGGGCATGTTCCGACTGAAGATGAATTTTGTTGACGTAGGAAGCGGTCAGGGGAATAATACTCTCAACACCGGTCGCGCTCCCGTTCTAGCAACATGCTTCTCCGATCAATTCCAGGTGTACTCTGCAAAGAAGTTCCCGGGCGTGATTGAAAGTACGCCGCTCAGTAAAGTCTTCGCTAGCCAAGGCATCAAGATCCCGATCCGTAAGGATGGTCCCAAGACACTGAGCAATCAAGCCGAGTATGACGCCGATGACTGAAATTCCGCCGATAGTTCGGAGGATGTGTGAGAGTTGAAGGACGGATGTGGATAGATGAGGATATGGGAATAAAGATACCCGAGACTATGGTCACGGAGCCAAAAGGCGGTAAAGCGGTGAAGTAAGGCATGTGAGATTTGGGAGGGCTTTTGGTTTTCTGGTTTTCGGCGTAACGAGAAATGGGCTCTATGCGTATTGTAATTAGTATCTGGGTAGGCATAGCGATGGATAAGACATCAGGTGAATTCAACCAAGTTCCAATATTGCAACCCCCAGAGTGTGTGGTAGGTAGCAAGAGGCTTCTTTTTTGGGGGGGAGTTTCCACTTAGGAGTAAGAGTTATGAGTTTAGTAGCTTCTCTTGTTCCGCGGATTTTGAATCTCTTGTTTTGCCCCGGAACTGGTACGGGTGCTGTAGCGACGGTCTAGATCGGCCTAGACTCTGACGTGGGGGCCAAATTCAGTCCCTTCCGGCGTCCCTTAGGTACAGTTTATGCCCTGTTTGCAGCACCTTCCACCGGGAAGAACTATCTCTGCTTTTCGTGAGGTCACGCCCCAGTGGATGGTAGATCTGATTGTAAGTTTGTCGTACGATCTATCTACTGTTCATTACGTATGAACCGACGAGCCAAGAGCATAAATGATACGCAACGAAATTCTAAAGAGCGAGGAACAGCGTAGTGCACAACGCAGAACATTCATTCTGCTAGCACGGACGAAATTATCTTGTCTGCTCTCTTGATGAAGCAAAACTGCACAGGGGATCACAGTCCAGCGACTTGTTATAACCAACATCGTTGTTGGGAATCGTTTGCATACTCTTCTCCTGCTTATAGTACACCGACAATGTTTAAATGGCAACATATTGACATCACATTATGTATACATTGCAGGATGCAGGCCAATGGACCGTGACTAATAAATAATGAGCAACTCACCGCTCCTGTTCGTCTTAAAAGCTTCCAAGACTGTGATTTAACTGTGCACTTAGAAAGCTGGTTAGTCGATTGGTCAGAGCAGGGTCGAAGCATAATACTTGTATGCTAATGCAAGTCGTTACGTCCTTTCTCCAGCCATTCTCGTCACAACAGTATTAGTAGGTGTTGTGGCTTGCTCCACGGACACACCTTCTACCCATTCAAATACACAAATGTGCCGTCCCGGCAGGAAGTGTAAAAAGTAATGTGGCTGGTGCACCTATGATTGAGGGAACCTTGTTTCCAGGCTGCTAAGTTTCTCTGTTGGACCAATATTAGTGCATTGTTGGCTCTTGTTGACACTTATTGAAACTTGTTAAGAGCAAATCTTAAAACCTGGTCGAGTGGTCATGAACGCTCAGTACGCCAACCCACTCCTAGAATGGACAGTTCTTCTGTTTAATTCCTTCCCTTCGCCTGATGCCAATACAGCGGTGACTAATTTATTGCCAGAAGGGTCAGTTTGAGTATGAGTAGAACGTACTGACATGCCACGGACACAACACAGCTGTGCCATTATGCAGAATTATTGTACATGTAACAAAAATCTAAGGACTGTAGACCAATTAAATTACACTAGGGGAGAGTATGGCTCCAATCCCATGAATCGTACCAGTGCCCTAAAACCGCCAGGTAGCACATTAATCATTGCTTCGTTGGCCGAATAGATGCAGACATAGAATCCTGCCCCGCAGGTCGAATGTCTAAAAGCCCCAATAGAGCCAATAGTTGAGGTCATTAAAGGAAAGCCTTACTCGTACCTGCTAGAAGGAAATATGGTGGGAAGCATCGTAAGCTACCCCAAGTAGATCCCGTCTTATTCCCACATAACCACACTCGCAACCATGGAGAACTAGCTATCTAGTTCGGCCCTTATTTGGACATATTGGGCCACAAGTCCCCAGTCCCCAAATACGGCACATTGCAAACAGGTTAAAGCTTTTCTCGCCTCGTCGCAGACTTTGCGTTTCCATCATTCAATTAGAATGGCCGTTGTTGTTGTTGTTGTTGTTGTTGTTGTTGTTGCCCACCCATTGCTGGATTCATAGGCATCATGGGTAATGCTGCAGTGCTTGCATTTGATGGTCCCAACCGGTGAAACATCTGTAAGAGTCGCTTTCCCACACTCGTCTCCAGTTCCGTGCCATCCCTAGCAATTTTCACCTCCCTGTTTGCGTTCCAGGGGTTACGAAGTCCTCGGGTGCGATAGAAGGGTAATCTGTTTGTTGATATCCATTCGATCTTAAAAGGTTTGCCCCAAGTCTGCGCAGTGGCCAAAATGTCGGCTTCAGCTGGTTCGTCCTTCTGGTCCGTTCCTTCAACTTCAGGGTCTGACAAGTCTGCCTCCCAAAAAATTGTGCCTCGCGCTGAGTCGTCTATAATTCTTCCCTTAGGAGCAAATTCGGTCGCTGGCGTGGGTATCGATTTGGGCACATCAGTAGTGTTAGTCGCGTCAGGCTTCGGAACCGCTTCCGTAATATAAGAAGCATCCTCAAGGATCGGAGACACCATTCTAGCGTATCCAAAATACTCTCCAGATTTGTTCGCAGAGAATATGAGATAAACGCTATCGGCAGACTAGATGCGTGTTAGTGGAGAGGACCGCTTATGTAGACACTAGAATGCTCACCTCGTAAGCTTTGTTTAGTGCTTCCTCGTTGTGGGACTGCGTAGCCCAAATGCCATTCCGAACGCTTAGCTCCAAGTCTTGAAGGGTGAGGCTCTTTACGATGAAGAACTTCTCGGCAACTCGAGCTGGCTTTTCACCTTCCACTTCAGCTCCCTCCTGGTGCGCTTGCTGCTGTTGGCTGGTCCCGTCCGCCACTTCTTCGTCCTCATCTAAGTCAGGTGAATGCTGGGGTGATCTACTAGGCGCCGGAGGTCCAGACATTGCTGATGGTCCAGTTGGAATGCCTGCTGCTGGAGCTGAGCTGCGGCGCAGTCGACAAACTAGCCTGACTCCATGAAACCGCGAATCATGAAACCTATGCATCGCCGCAGTGCAAGAAGCTTCTGTACGGTAATTAACAAATGCGCAATTGCTCTTCGAAATGAGAAAGAGGCTCTCGATATCTTTAGTCGCATCGCGAGAGAAATGGTCTTTGAGATCTACGACGGTTGTCCCTGGAGGTAGGTTTCCGACCCATAAAGCATGCCCTGACTGTTTGGGCTTTCGAGGCGGTCCGCGAGGAATAGAGCCCAGATTAGTTTCGGAATTTGGCCTAGGAACACCTGAAAAATGACAAAAAGCAGGAGTTAGTATATCTGATTCGGAAAAGGCTGCTAGTGTCTCACCTTGCGTGTTGACACTGGCTATCATCGCCCCTACAGAGCTGTATTCGCCCGACACCGCACCAGGAACTGGGCGGTTACCTGAAGGGTACATTCCACCCTGCATGGCCGGATCAAGATTTTGCGGCACCATGGGAACCTGAGAAGAAGGAAGGCTAGCTCTCCTGCCATACAGAGCCGGATGTTGCGCAGTTTGGGCTGGGTAGGTTGGCGAAAATTGGCCCTGAGAAGCATATGGCGACGGATAGTATAGATATTGCGAGGGCTGTTGCTGAAAGTTTTGGTACGAAGGCTGTAGCGGACCTGGGCCAGTCGATCGCTGTGAGGTTGGGTGGAAGTTTGAATAAGCGCTGTGTTGGACCCCATGTGGAGCCATGAAGTTCTGAGGATACTGGCCCTGACCAAAGCCGACGCCATAGGGCGCCTGCGATGGGTAGGAACTTGAGGCATGCGCCGGAAATTGCGCAATCTGCTGGAGTTGGTATACCACGGCGGGAGTGGAAGCACCAGAGAGGGATCTCGGGCCTTGGTGATGCGATTGAGTGGGGTTTTGTCCTGAGTCCGCGGATGAATACTCAGGAAGGGCGCCGGACAGTGAGGCCACGTTGAATGATGAGGCTCCAAAGTCCTGCTGGGTGTTTCCAGGATCCATAGGTGGTCGAGGAAAATCCAAACGAGATTGCGACTGTGGGAGAGAACTTAATTGCGAGTGAAAAGGCGCGGTGTTGCCTGAGGATCTGATATTGGAAAACGAAGGACTGATTGCGCCTCCAGGGCTTTTTGCTATACTGCGATCATCATCTTGGACAAGGCCAGCCCTGCCAGCGCTGATAGACTGAGAACTCGAGTCGGGAGGTAAGTCGCCCATGGGTTCCTCGACAATGATAGGTAGCGCTATCCACTGCTGCACCCAAACGAATGCCATTGTCAGCCCATACTTCAAAACCAAAAAGATATGTGTTGAAAGACGGATTTGGAGAAATCTGAGATCAATCCCAGTTCGAGATAACTTACCGGGCTCTATATTGAAGCATACAGGAAAGTGGCAAGGTGGGAGGATGAAACGAGCACCGGAAGGAGTCAATACCGTGCAAAGGAGGCTTTGAGAAAGTATGCCAATCAACTGAATGATAGTGATTAGAAGGTTGAGAAGTAAAAAAAGAAGCTTGAAATAGGTGAGGCCAAAATGGAGAGGATCAGCTGTTGGCACGAGGCAATATGGCTCGCCAAAGCTCGCTTGGAGCGGGTTGAGGGGAATCAGAGCCAGGTGGCCAGCCAAGGTCCGGAACAGGATAGGTGAGGCCTTTCTGAGAAGGACAGCACAACGGCAGCGAGTATAGGAATAGGTAAAGGCCGGGCGCAAGAGCCCCTAAAGGGGTGGAGAGGCGAGAAACGAGAGGCGGCAGTACGAGAAGCACTCAGGAGCAGTTAGGACAACAGCAGAGCGAAGCTCGAGAGGGAGCACGCACGACGTTCTCCACGCCCTCTGCTTCAATTGCCTCTGGCTATCGTGGCTGCTGGCGCGCTGATTGGCTGGATGGTAGTCGAAGCGGGAACGAGCCACAAACCGAGGGCCCGGAGGCGAATAGATCGTCAGGACAGTGAGAGGAGTGAGAGTCGAACGTTCATTCCTTAAAATAATAAAGCCCAGGAGCGTTCGTGAGCAAGTGTGGCGAGTGTCTCCCGTTTCTAGACTTTAGACGGCCCGCCGCTGCTGATCCTTGTCGGATGGAGTGTGGCTTCGAGGAGGACGTCTTTCTCACCTTCAATCCCTGTATCACCTCGTCCCGCCGCGAGCCAATTCCCTGTGCCAGTGATGGGGTTATTGGGGTTAATGGGCTTCATCTGTCCCTGTGGTTTTGTCATTATGCACCGTGAACGCTTACCCGCGCAGGAAAGCCACCACATCTGTCTGTTACAACTCCTCGGGAAGATTCCTGGAGTTAGCTAGGACTAGGTAGGCAGAGTCATGAAGTAATTGCAATAGCGTACCAGACAACCGGGGCATCTTGTGGGAATGGCATCCGCGCCAATCATGGTGCCAATAGATGGAGTGAAGAGCGGTCTATCAGCGGAGCACTAACTTGGTACTGAGTATACTCGTGACCTGCGTTCATTTGGCATTAACAAGGTGAGAGCCTGAGTGTGGAGTCTAGCGCAACGGCAGGAAGGCATGGAGGCATGCTGCGCTGGGGTGTGGCTGCATGGCTGTTTCTCCAAGCACCATTGCAACGCGTGGCCGGCCGATAAGCCAGGCCGCGACCATAGAGTCGGAAGGATCGGTCATAGCAGGCTCTGCGACTGCAAAGGAGAATTCCAGGGCTCGTCGGCATATGCAGCAGCAGTGGGCACGGCGTGCACAGGTTGTAAGGTGAAGTACGGTGGGAACGCCACAGAAGGCGTTCGCTAAATTAACGCGCAGGGACTGGCAGAAGCCGTTGCTTTGCTCCCCTGCTTGTGCTTAAACGTCCACTAGAATACCACATACATGTACACCGTATGTGCTATGTACGTACGAAGCGGCCAGGCGTCCTTCTGAATCAAGGGGCCAATCTCTCTGTCTTATGCAGTAAAAGGGGCTTTCGACGTCGACGACCAAAATGACGACTTTTCCCACGATGCTATAATTATCCCCAGGGGAGATCTCTGCGCCGATCTCAGCCTCTCCCAGGATTGACGGGTGTCAAAGTGATAGTGCCCAATAAATAAAGCCACGCCAGCCAGATGCTGGGCTGTCCCTCCCCCACATTATTGAAAATCCAGGAGCTCTATCTGGTACGTACGACAAAGTAAAGACCCTTGCGGAGACCCTGATTCCGCTGTAGACAACCTAACGACGTCGGTCTTGTGTCCAGGTGTGGCGCCAGTCGGTTTCGTGTCCGAGTGTGGCGCCACGGAAGGAAACCATCACCTTTCCGCGACACTCTCCACCCTATCACATTGCGACGCAGGGACAAGATTTGAGATGCGATAGTTTTCGCTTTGGCACTTTGCCACAGCTACTTCTCCGGCGTTTCCGTCTCAGTGGTCGAGGCTGGTGAAGGCTGTGCAATGATCGACAGCTAGATGCCGAACAGAGCCGTCATTGTGGCAGCGGGTGAAGATCAGTCGGCCCGTGCTGTCTGATGGCTAATTTTCTCATGACTCGACAAAATCCCTTCTCCGTGCAAATGGCAATCTAGTTTCGCATGACGTTTGTGGCGTGGCGCGCGCTCGCTTCCAGAAAGCCGCCGCATGATGGACCCTTGCTGGAAAATGACGACTTCTCTGGACCCGAAACATCATTGAAAGTATTTTCGAAACAGCTGCGCCTCAAAATTGTCCGCCTGTTGAAAGCAAACTCCATCTTTGTCTCTATCAGTCCAGATGCCCAAAGCATGTTCCGATCGCCACAATGGGTCCACCTTCACTCGACAGCCTGAGGTGCCCAGTGGGGCCGGTTAAAACTTTGACGAACCTATCTAGAAAGCATCTCCCTTGGGCTAAAAGGCTTATTCTCCTCTTCCCACACAACTTTTTCCTCCATCGATCCCCCTGGCGATCAATGTTCCGTAGGCACACGGTTTGCATACCCTTGTCGATCTCCCTGTCATGTCTAGAGATTGTGTTGCAGGGCCCGATCTTTTGTTTCAGTAGGCCCATATCGCCCATGGTATTTGATTTCAGCCCTTTCTAAATTTAGAACCGCACTTTATATGTTCATAGAGTTGTGATTACGAACTCCAAACCTTGGAATGGTTGGCCTTGGTGTCACGCTTGAAACTGATCTCGATGCAATGTCAATTGAAAATTGTGGACTACCGGAATGCATATCCTCTGTGGCGTTTCCTAGTTTCATTGATGCATTAAGTCCCTAAGCTTATGCCAGGCGCATACGGTTCAGATTGAAGTCTTCACGCCGTTACTGCCCACATATCCGACGGTGAAACGAAGGTCCTCAGTTATGGTGCGCGCTGGCAAACATTGGGGTCACCGCCTTTGTAAGAGCGACATTGCATTATGGGTGGCAAGCTGGGGGAATGGATGCACAGATGAGTATGCCGAGAATTGCCATCAATGTGATGAAACGAACTAACTTCGACTGATCTCCAGTCATCGCGCCGCATTCGCATCTTCCATGGTTACGTAGATCCAGAGATATCGATCAGCAATTTGATTGCGTCTAAATTTACGCTTGTTTCACGCAGCTGTTATTCTGCGCCGGAAACCCAGTACAATCGTCGCACAAAAAAGACTTTGCAGCGTGCAGGCAATTTTATACAAAGAGCTTCCAGTGGCCGCCGAGGATGTAAATATTGCCCAATCCGAATGGTCACATGCGGGTCCGGGTCAAGGCGAGGAGACAAAACTCCAGCGGATGTAAGATTTGGGTGTAGTATTGAAATTATCGCTGTCAAGCGGGCAATAAGTAATGGCCAGTTGACGTGGACATGGAACACACGAAGGCTAAATCGATGGGACAGAACTGATCTCTCGAGGGCTTGAAGGATAGCTTTACTTTGGTCACTGACCGGGGATTCATTCATCACATCCAAACCTAAGTTCGTTAGTCCAACGGACACTAAAGACGTACGTGTTCACTTACGAAAACTATCAGAATCTCCCCATGTCGCCAGTAATGAGCCAGGGAAAGCCCAGATTCGCCAAGCAATTTTTTTTGCCTTCTGACATATGGTCCTTCTCCAGCTGTCACAATTCTCAACAGGCAGCATTCTCGAGCTTGTCTATTCTCTAATTATTCTTGAATGTTGTTTGGCACTCTGGACGACCATGCAGTTCTTAGCGGACAATATTCTGGGTCAGGAACTCATTAATGTATTCAAAGTAACCGGGCTCCGCAACGGTATCATTATGACTTCCATTCGGCAGCTCTCGCCAAATTTTTACTTTGGAGTGACAGACTTTGTAAAGTTGTGCCATGTGCGATGCTCTGCACTCCGGGGTTAGCAAGATAGTAGCTTGGCTAAAGATAAAATAAAGACGAAGAATTGCATCTCGACAATAAAGAAAAAAGAGGGGTAAATTTGCAGCGTGGTGTAGATCTGAGCGAGCAATACAGAAAGTGTTTCAGTCTGCTTGATGGATGACCCCGCGCAGCTGAATCGGCAACTCGAGGCTCAAGCGCGTCATGGAAAAGCCTTTTATGTTGAATGTCATGTAGAGGTGGTCACTTTTTGCAACCACATAGCTATCTTGGGTTAGGGAAATAGGATGAAACTTACGGTACTATCTCGTCTTTCAGTCCACTGAGGAAGAGGATTGGAATATTGGTAATTTGCGGAATAGTTTCTTCACTTGGCCAAATTTGATGGCACAATGGTGCTAGGTATCGAGCCGGTGGAAACGCGCTGCCACAGTGAGCAAGGAACCAAAGCTGCGAAGTGGAGTTTCTTACCTTGGAATAAGTTTACGAATTGAAGTAAAAGTATTTTCTAAAATCATGCCGGATATATCGCCGTCGTTCTGGTTCCTGGCCGCAAGACCAATAGAGACTGCTCCGCCCAGACTCTGTCCATATAAAACAATCTTAGTTCCTCTCAATTCAGCTCGTTGCCTGATGTAGTCGAGCCCTGTCTGGGCGTCGATGATCAGACCCTTCTCATTGGGGGTGCCTGTGGAGAGGCCATAACCCCGGTATTGGAGCATCAAAACATTGCAGCCGAGATCGGATTCAAGGATTTTGGCGATAGGTAATCGGTACCCAATATTACCAGCATTTCCATGAAACATTAAAATCGTCGTATTTCTCGCGTGCTGTTTGTTTGACGGGCGTATGAAAAAGGCACTCAGAGACTCTCCGTCTGGTGTTGGGATCATGAGTTCTTCGAAATCCGTAATACCGAAACGTGTTGGCTTTGGCACTTCTGTACGAGCGTCGGCAGGTATATTCCTCGGGTAAATAATTTCACTGAAGTTTGTAAGAAAGCAGAGCGGACGGAAGTTGGTTACAACCACTCACTTCTGCTTGAAATAAAGTAGACCGCTCAGCACTGCCGCAACGCCAGAAGAGGCTAGAATTGGGATGCGAAGGTAAGACATTAGATTCTCGAGTGCTGAGGCCATGGCAGGCGGGTGGGAATTGACACGCTCGCAGAGAAGCAATACTGGGAGGAGGGGCCAAGGAGGCCTATTCCGACGCTGGAGGGATACAGGGACAACCTAAACGCTACGAAAAATCTTGCTTCTCCCAAAGAAGAGTTGCATATAGATTGGTCTACTACAGCTGCAGAGACTTGCAATGGTTACGAAATGGTTGCGTCTGAAGTTTCGAATGTAATGAGGTGCGACCCTGGACCGCAGCTCCTTGCACGTGATGGGAGCTTTGGCCAGTAAATTGGTCCAAGCTCAGCTTCGTAACTGTGTTTGCCTGTGCCTGAAGGTACTACTTCAACTTCAACTTCACATTCCCTAACAATCCTTTCGCCAATAGCGAAGCCTTTCTGTCTTCTTTGATACCCCCCATCTCTTCATTGTCACCACCATGCTGTCTACTGGAATACTGGGAGAAGGTAAATCAAGCTGCTCCTCCAACCAACACACAAGCTCACTGATTCTAGATGGCATCCACGTCGACATGAACCACTTGAAGAAGGGAGAAGTGAAGTAAGACTCTAACATCGCACTGTTTTATCTTGGCATCTATTGATTTGGTCTACACAGCTTAGGAACATCGATGTATGCCGACATTTCCACTACAGCCGTCGCGAACCGCGATACGGACGCACGTTGACCTCTTAATAGCATGGCAATCAATTTTAGAGACGGCGTGATACTAGGTGCCGATAGTAGAACAACGACGGGGGCTTATATCGCAAATCGAGTCACAGACAAGCTCACCCAGGTCCACGACACAATTTGGTGTTGTCGGTCAGGCTCCGCCGCTGACACGCAGGCGGTAGCAGACATCGTCCACTATTACCTAGGCATGTATGGCATAACGAACGATGAACCTCCCACAACACAAACTGCTGCGGCCATGTTCCAAGAACTGTGCTATGATAACAAGGACCAATTAACGTGAGTACAATTATTGTGACGGACGTCCGTGGTAGGCTAACGGTAGCTCAGTGCAGGCATGATCATTGCGGGCTACGACCACCGACATGGCGGCCAAGTATACTCAATTCCGCTGGGTGGTTCGTTGCATAAACAATCGTATGCTATAGGAGGCTCCGGTTCAACCTACATCTACGGGTACTGCGATGCAAACTGGAGAGAAGACATGACGGAGGAAGAGGGCGTGAACTTCGTAAAAGGCGCACTCCAGGAGGCTATCAAATGGGACGGAAGTTCAGGTGGTGTTATACGAATGGTGGTGTTAACGGCGAAGGGTGCACAACGACATCTATATCTACCGGACCAAGACTACAAAGGCCCAGGAACGAAGTAGATGCGATAGAGAGCCAGATGCCGACCATGGCTTGAGTAGATGCAGTCGTGACATCCGCATGGATTCTGTACAATATCGTGAAAGTTCAATCTACCATTTTCACCGACGTCTGGAATGGCGAGATTACGAATCACTTGAAGCTGTGAGATACTACAGAGCCAAACTTGGGTTCCGTGGCATGTAGGACATCATGCCACTGAGGCAGAAGGACGGTGTGAGACCTGAACTCATTTTCGGTCTAGAATGCCAAACGAAACCCCAGATTATTTGTCCAATTCGGCGTATGTGGCAGACACTTAGGCTTTTATACCTGAACCAAAAACGCACCAAATCTGCTCGCAGGTATTTTTTCATAGGAAACGAAACAAGGTTTCGTGGGCAAGCTCGAGCAACGAAGTTTCACAGAAATCTGAGACTGTTTCGACGCGTTGCTCAGCCCTTTTTACGGGGCTGTTTAAGGCGTTAATTAGTACCGAGCGTGGGGCTGTTGTTGCTTCTTCCAGGTATATATAACTACCTAATGCGACCGCCAAACCGCGCTTGAGATTGTCGAAGAGCGTGCATTGTTGGCATAGATAGTTGGGGGAGAGATACAGAGTGAACGATTCAAGCAGGCCGCGAGACGCAGAGGAGTATATAAGGCTGTGGTTAATAGGTCGCATGTGTTTGGTCCGCTGTTATCGGGTTCTCTGCCCTCTGCCATTCACATATGACGCCGGGGGCCCGTGCACCATTATTCACAGCCCTCGCAACTCCCCCACGGTGATGCCACTCCCAACTTTCTCATCGACCGCCATCCAAACTCACTCATATCCATTATCCGGCGCAAGTCTGCCGTCCAATTCGCTTTGGGTACGGCATCAATCTAGAGACATGCTGGCCACCGGTTGCTGGTAAGGAGACTTTTTTCCTTGATAAGTTGCATGCAATTCCGGTCGCAGCCTCTCTTCCCTTATCGCAGAACAGCAGCCCGTCAACACGCCAAACAGCCGGAGCTCTTCCACTTCCACCTACCTCCCTCACAGCGCGTTACTTAGATTCGCCTTACTCATTGCCCCGCTTTCGAGAGCGCACTCCTCTTCGCCGCTGCAATTGCTACAAACTTCCCCCCTTTCTCCTACTTGCGCTGTTGAGAGACACTGGTCGGTTCGCACTTCCCCTGCATCTCGACATCAACTGGAACAGGCACTCCTCAGTTCCTGCTGTCAATGCCACTCAGACAGCATCCTCCGCATTGACCGGTCTGCTAATTAGGCTTTAACCTGACAGATTCGACCAGACGTTCACCTTCGCGGAATGGGATCAATCGTGCTGGGCGACGTTGGTGGGCTCCACTTTCATAACATCATGTTCGGTGCCAGCGCGCATCACCAACCCCAGGACTCAACCGCTATTCACCATACATCGACGCCATTGCGACCATCGCCCCCTTCTACGGCCAATCCGCCGCTGCGGATAGTCGCTCCTGTAGACGTTCCCATGGCTGAATCTATGCCGGCACCCACGAGTTCCATGACGCCCGGATATCGACCGCAGTCGCATCGTAGCTCCGGGCATACATCAGAGTCAACTCCGCCTGGCTCTAGTGCTTTCGCCCAATCCCAGCAGCCTCCTCCCAGCCCGCGATTTCGACCCCACTCTCAGCAACAAACGCCCACTCCGACGGTTTCAAATGTGACTGCATTTGCGAATCCAAGGCCTATACCGTCTTCCGCATCTTCATCGGACCAACCCTCTCCAACCAATCCCTTACGTTCACCCGGGGACTCTGCAACCGCGTCATCTAGGAGGATTAAGGTCAAGAGTCTATCACACATTCAGAGCTTTGTCACCGATGAATCCAGCCCCTTCTCTCAGACAAGATCTCTATCGCGTCGTCAAAGGCGAGACCCACATGATGTTGGTCCGCAATATGAGATCAGCGAAATGCCTGTCACAGACATTATTGAAATGGTTGCCGGCCTTCTGACCAAGATCACAACCACGAATGACCGACAGCATGAGCATTTGCACCGTCAGATTCCTCCACCGGAGGGCACGACTGGTCTTAGTCAGCAAACGACGAGCGTTTTGGCTTTTCACGGAAAAAACGTGCCCAGTATTTCAATATTGAGTTATCTAAGTCGTATTCACAAGTACTGCCCAACAACGTACGAGGTCTTCCTCAGCTTGTTGGTGTATTTTGATAGAATGACGGAAAGAGTCAATTCTGGGCCCATGCAAAGCTTGCGTCAGGCAAATCAACAGTCCCTGGAAAGGGAAACAGCTGAGAGTGAGGGCAGTCGTCATAGTTCTATATCATCTGCCAACCTGACGGGACGGCCATCACCACAGACCTCATCCAACATACAGGCGGCAACACCTCCCCCGTCTGGATCCCTGGGAAAGCCAGCTGAAACCCGACTTCAAGGAAACCAGCCGCCCTCACCGCCTCAACATATTGAGCCTGCGTTAGAACCAGATCCGTACAACTTATCACACTTCTTCGTGGTCGATAGTTTCAATATTCACCGCTTAGTCATTGCAGGAGTGACTTGCGCTAGCAAATTCTTTTCTGATGTGTTCTATACCAACTCGAGATATGCAAAGGTTTGAACACTCCGAGAGATCAATGGGTGCTTAGCTAATCAATACTAGGTTGGAGGCCTGCCACTTGTTGAGCTGAACCACCTGGAACTGCAGTTTCTGCTTCTGAATGATTTCCGTCTTGCTGTACCGCTTGAAGAGATGGAGGCTTATGGGACTATGCTTGTGGAATTTTACGCGAGAGAGGTTATTGCACAACAGCATGCTCAACAAATTGCAGCCAGAAGTCACTCGCACAGTGGACATCAAGTTGTCGCTTCGGCATAGAGAACAAACTTTTGATCTAATTTCATGCGGTCATGCTTCTCCAGACCGTATGACAACGAACCCACGTCAAGTCTGGGGCTTTAGTGCAAAGCACCAAGAGTCAGAGTCAAAACAGATGAGAAGCATATTACCAGCGTGCTACAGCTCACGATTTGGTTTCAATGTTGCTCCCCTTATGGTCTTTATCTGCAGAGGAAACGGCCAGCTCATCCACTGCCTGTTTTTATGTGCCCCATTCATAGAACCATCACCTAGACCATGCAAAGGATAGATTTCTATACTTCTACTCCTTCACCTGTTACTGTAATTCAGGATTCTATCGGGTTTTGGCCCGTAAGTACCATCCACTTTCTGTAACTTGAGCGTCTTACTAGGGTCGATACACGCCCAATACACTTTTTGCTGTGGGTTCATGGTGGCGGGGGGCTATCGGTTTCATTGGTTCTAGAGTATCATAGGGGTAATTACTAATGGCGGCGTCTCGGTCTTGTTTTCTTAAACCCATATTTCATATCGAATTCTGTTAAATTTCAGTCCATAGAGGCGTTGGGGTTGCTAGAGTCGGAATAGTATCATTCTTCTTCTACTCCAAAGTACCATTGCAGCCATCTACACAAGACTATGTCTTGCCGCAAAAACTCGAGCTTTGTTTCGAGATTGAAAATCGTCTACCATGCGGTCACGTATGTGCATGAATGAGAATCTAATGATACCACAAAGTTGCAGGGAGGCAAGCTGCAGGATCAAGGACTGTATCCCTTCTGGTACCAACTCCAAATGTTCAGTCCAATCTTCGTTCCGGAGCGGACCGGCAGCCCAGCGTGCCAACATTCTTTGTATCCAGTCCCATCGGGTCGAACATTTTCCCAAAAGATTGCATTCCCCTTGATTGGCTTGAATGTAACACCTTCATGATCATCATTGGCGCTGCATTCGAGGAATTCGCACCACTTCTTCTCCTCCGGCACTTTCAGTCGCGGAAAATTCGTTCCACCTCCGGTGCAATTCGCTTCCAGGTAAACCATGAAACTCGATATCCTTCCGGCATTGGCCGAAGCGGAACTCCAGTCATAATGATGACGGTAAAATCCATTTTGGCTGTAACGTTGGCTCCATAGCTTCTCAATATAGACGTGCGGACGCCATCCCTGGAAGACCCTGGCGCGTTCTTCGACACACTTGACAGTATCGTCGCGATTGAGAAGAGCCTTTTCTGATCGTCGGACTGTATCATCCAGTCGCTCAACTCCCTCCGTCCACACCGTAGATGGCTTGAATTTCGATTCACTATGACGGACTGTGAGCATTGTGGCCATGCGGCCTGATGATTCATATTACCTGATCCGCACCAAATGTTCTGCCTCTCCATCACTCAAGAACGACTCGATGTAAATAATAAGAGGGTCTTTAGAAAAGAGATGGATGTTGTATGCATGATGAGGGCAAGTGAGGTTTTGCTCTGGTATAACCAAGGATTCGCTCTTCTCGGACGTTAAATCACCATGATGGGCTTCCCCAGACGAGGAACCGAAGAGAACACGTGAGAGGGGTGCACCGGCAAGAATGTACCCAACAGCACCAAGGAGAACATACTGCGCGACGTTGCTTAATTTGGGAGCCATGTTGACTGTTGAGTTGACACGTGAGGTGCAAGCCACAGCGCAGAAGCTTGATCACTTAGCTTACCTAGGTATAGCTTGCCTTTCACAAGCTCTATTTTCTAAAAAGACTCACATAAATTTATAGATTAGAAAAATATTATCTATATAACTTTAGAATAACTAAAATTTAAATATAATAAATATAAATTTAAAAAAATAAAAAATTTTTAATTTAAAAAAAAAATTTTTT